>JAKWIX010000286.1:0-125125 GCA_027704785.1 Solanum chmielewskii | reverse complement strand
GGGACGATGTGCCATTGTCAATGCAACTGGAGTGTGTAGATGATCTGCATACCATTCATATGGGTCCAATATCTTCTTGATTGTGAATCTAGAATATTGGATTTGGTTGTCAGCATCTTTGCAATGTTCGATGTCAATGGAGTCGGTGTCCACTAGAATGGCTTCATAAAACCTTCTGGTCTTTAGTGGATTGTCAGTATCCACATAATTGAAATCAGTATAACATGGTTTTATTAATGAATTAATGTCCATGTTAGAAACTTCTTTGCTAAGTGCCATCAAGGGTAACACCTGTGAAACTTGGAAATCAAAAGATTCTTCTTTTGGTTTTGGTTTTGGAGGGATGGTTTTAGTTAATTCAGGATTAACTGCTTGGGTAAAAGATTCAGGGGCTTTCATTGCATAGGCTGATTTAGTTTGTAGGGAGGATGACGCTTCAAGAGCGACAGTTGGTCTCAAGTTGATTTTTTGAGGTTGAGGGGGGTAGTTTGGCTTTAGAAGCCTTTGTTGAGGAGGAGCTTGTAACTTCGGGTATTCATCTAAAGCTGTGAATTTATTTTGAAATGTCAAAGCAGGTCTTGTGGAAGAAGATTCTGCTTTTGCTGGAGTAAGAGGAGGGAGTTGAAATGGTCTAGCCATTTTTTGTTTTGGAGAATCTGTATCTCCTTTGGCAGCCGGTTTAAATGGCCTCATTTTTCCCCTGCAAAAGGGGTTAGGAAATCTGGTAAAGAGTTGTTTCTCCTTTGATGAAATCAATATCAAAATCAAAGCTAGATAGTAGAGCTTGCCATCTAGCAAAGATTTGTTTTGAAACAATATTTTTTACATCTTTTTGAAGAATTTCTTTAGCAGATTTACAATCTACTCTTAATAAGAATTTTTTGTTTATAAGATCGTCTTGAAACTTTGTAATGCAAAGAACAATAGACAAGACTTCTTTTTTGACAGTAGAATAATTCTTTTGCGAGGAATTCCAGATTCGTAAAGTGAAACGAACTAGTTGATCTGTAGATTCAAGATCTATTTTTTGTTTGAGGATACCTCCATAACCTATATCAGAAGCATCAGTTTCGACAACCATGTATGCACTGGGGTTAGGGATTCCTAAGCAAGAGATTGATTGAATAAGAGCCTTAACTTGAAGAACCACTTGACTTTGTTCAGGACTCCAAGGGACAGGGATCTTCTTGAGTCTTTTATATAAAGGCTCGCAAATATGCCTGATTTTAGGAATAAAATCAGCAACATAATTCAAACTTCCTAAAAATCTTTGAAGTTGAGTTTTGTCAATAATTTCATCAGGAAGTTTTGAAGAGAACTCTAAGGCTCTACAGATTGGTTTATAAGTTCCTTGAAAAAGATCATAGCCTAAGAACCTAATTTTTGTTTGAAACAAAATCATTTTCTTAGCGCTAACGACTAGGCCATTATTTTTAACAACATTGAAGAATGTGTTGAGGTGTTTAAAATGAGAATCAATGTTCTCTGGAAATATCAACACATCATCAATATTAATTGACATAAAAGAGTAGTCATTGAAAATAGAATTCATGATGTTCTGGAATTCAGAAGGGGCGTTCTTGAGCCCAAAAGGCATTACATTCCATTCAAATTGTCCAAATGGAACATTAAAAGCAGTTTTATACTTATGTTTTTCAGAAATCTGAATTTGCCAAAAACCCGATTTCATGTCACATTTGCTAAATACTTTAGCATTAAAAATCCTTTTTAAAAAGTCTCTTTTATTAGGTATAGGATATCTAATCCATTTCAAAATAGAATTAAGTGGCTTGTAATTAATTACAAGTCTGGGAGCACCTCTTTCCTTCTCAGAGTTTTTATTGACATAGAAGGCAGAGCAACTCCAAGGAGATTTAGAAACTCTGATGATGCCATTTTTTAAAAGAGAATTAATTTCTTCTTTGCAAAATTCCATCATTTCGTGATTCATTTGAATGGGTCTTGCCTTAGTGGTTATGGCCCGTTCATTGAATCCTTCAATGTATGGTAAGGAAACAATATGTTTTTTCCTACTCCAAAATAAATTAGGAAAATCAGAACAAATTTCTTTTTCAAATTTCTCTCAAAGATTTGCTATCTTATTAACAATCTCCGGGGTTTTTAAAATCTGTTCAATTTTTCTAATACGAATTTCATCTTTCAAAAAGGTGAGATGTTGAGAAAGTTTGTTTATTTTAAAAACAGTATTTTTTCTAACGAATTACTTTCTTCCTCAGAAAGGGTTTTTACAAAAGGGAAAAGTAAATCTTTTCCTAATATATTAGTGGAGATACCATCCAGATTAGTAAAACACAGTTTTATTTGAGTAATAAAAGGTATTCCTAGGATGATATCTTCATTAATATCTTCAGTTATTACAAAATCATTTGTTAAACAAATGCCATTGTTGCAAATATGAGCTTTAGAAAGCTTATAGTTTATTTTCAAAAGTTCTCCTGTAGCGGAGTATAGTTTGAAGTACTTTTTTGTAAATACTGAAGGAGAACAATACCTTTCATGATGCAGTTTCTATCAGCACCGCTATCAAGCAAAGCAACTTTGTTAATAACAAAATGTTTATTTACCACTATATTAATGGGGATATGATGACTCTGAGGTCTAATAGAGGAGATTACCGTTAAACCGGGTGCTGCAGAGGTAGAGGCGTTGTTACCAGTGTAAGTAGAAAGTCCTGTTTCTACAAGATGATCATTGTTGATATTAGGGTTACTAATATCATCGTCGTCATCAAAACCATTCTTTGAAGAGCTGTGTCTTGATTCATGGTCTAAGAAAGCTGGTTTTTTAGAATCCTGACGAATAGGAATGTCAGTTTCTATGATAGGAAGATGAGATTTGATATTTCGGATTTCGTCTTTAAGAAAAGATACTTCATGACGAAGGTCTGAAATTGTTGGTTCAGAATTGTTATCTGAACGATTCATGATTTTTTTCATACTGAAAGGTTCAATAGTTAGACGAGTTTTTGGTTTGTCCGTATTGAGGAGGATATTTTTGAGTTCTAGAAGAAAACAATTTCTAGCCTCATCGTCATTGATGTGTTGAATGACATCAAAGAGAGCTTCCTTAGAATGATCTGAAAGAACTTTGATTTGAAGTTCTTTCCCACAAGTGCAAAAAGCCTCCGTACAAGTACAACCTTTTGCAGATTGGCTAGAGTCTGAATCATAATCCAGGTTGATGTCTTCATCTTCGCTGTAATCTTCAGAAGTACCTGAAGGTTCAGAAAATGGTTCATCAAGGATAGCAAGAAGCTTACCTTTAGTTTCTTCATCCATGTTAAGAAGATTGATTTTCTTCTTCTTTGTTTTTGAACGTCACTCATTAGACCTATGGCCTTCTTTGCCACAGTTCCAACAAACATCCTGCTTCTTTTGGCTAGATCTTTTAGACAGTATTTCTTTTCATATGGATAAAAACCAAAATATTTTAAACAAAATTAATATATCTTCGCAATCTACAAAGATTGCTAAAATTGAAAACGATTTACAAAACTGGAGTATTGCAGAAGAACCTTTCAAAAAAAATTACCAGTTAGGTAATTTCAGCTTTCTGACTCGTTGCAATATTAAAACTTGTGAGTCAACTATTGCTATAATAATTCTTCTGAACTTATTCATCTTCTTAAAGAAAAGGATTTGGACAGATATAAATCAAATTTCAATTATTTACATATTGGGTTAATGCAAGTTGCTGTTAAGCCTTTATTTAGAAAAGGCCTTGATATTCCTGTTTGTGTTCTCCTCAGAGATAACAGATTTTTGAATTTCGATGATTCTCTATTAGGAGTTATTCAAAGTAACCTTGCTGATGGGCCAGTTTACTTTAATTGCTATACTAACTTCTCTGTTGACATTAATGATCCTAATGTCATCGATACCCTGACTCTCAATGTCAAGGCTAAAAATCTGAACAGCAAGAGTGATTCTCGTGAAATAGCCATTGTTTATCGAGTCTACTATAGACTGATGAGAACTCAACTTGCACCAAAAGCTTGCTTAGAAAGCGTCAGAGGTGAAACCATGCTCATGGAAGCTAACCACTTGCATAGTTCTATTTTTGTTCCTAGAACTTTGCAATGGAAGGATATTCTCTCCAACAATGATTGGCATTTTGAGAATATTTCCCAACCTTTTACTTCTCACCCTCAACGATCTCAGATCGAAAGAGTTGTCCAATTCCCTGATGGATCTATTGATCTCAAATTCCTTGAGAATCCATCGATAAGATCTTCATCTGCCCGAAGGTCATCCTGGTCTCCGTCTACTTCGTGCCCATCCAGGACGATTCCCCGCCCATCTTCTTCAAGAACCCTAGAGGACGAAGAAGACAACATTATTGTCACAGGTAACTCTATGGACAACACTAAAGGTAAGGTCACAGGTGTTGATTTCACAGGTGATGTACCTAAAGTTTATTACCAGGATATTTCAGGAAGTCCTACAGCGAGCGAAATGGAACCGCCTGCTGACAAACCTGCTTGGCTAGGAATGTTAAAGGTAAACAAACCTTTTGAGCCTGATCTAACCATTTTACAAGAACAATGGATTCATCCTGACAACCAAGTCAAAAGAAAATGGTATGTCTCTTCCTATACTCTCAAACAGAGAGAAAACTTTAGAAATATCTGGATGCAAGATATGAGAAGAATAGGTTATGAAATTGAATTCTTTAAATGGATGACTGGTAGAATTGAAAATTGTACTGAGTCCTTACAAGTTATCATTAATAAATGGTATACATCTTCTAACAAAGTACTAGAATCTACTACTCCTCCTCTTGAAGGAATCAATATTCCTATTGCAGGTGCAGTGATCAAAGCTTCTCCTTTCAAAGAAAAAAGTGATAAAACGGGCACTTTACTCACTGCTGCAGACGTTGACAGAGTTGTTGAACAAAACAACTATTCAAACCAAATTCTTTATGTGATCTCTAGACAAATAGAGGACACCAAACCATATCTTAGTGGAAGACCAACACCGGCTTCTACTTCTTCCAATCACAATATTGAAACCTACCTAGGATTCAAAATACCAGAATTTTCCAAAGAAAAGTTCCCAAAACATTCAGATACTTTTGAAGTCACAGGAAGTATCATTGAAAAAATCAATGCCCAGCTTAATAACTTCAACATCTCTGCCAAGAATGAAAAAGAAACCATTCTACCATCTACAACGAACCCACTCTTTCTTCCACAGAGAAAACCAACCTACTCCAAAAACTTGCTAGTAGTCGATTTCACAACATGAAAAACTACCACAACAAACCTTCCTTCCCTGACCTACAGTATGAGGAAAATGCCTTCTTATCCACTTCATCTCATGAAGGAAGAAGCATCACTGAATGGAATATTGATGTCCTTGCAGAACATCAAGTCTACAACAAACTCCATGAAATGGGTGTTGCCATTACCGCATACAAGATGCGAGGATCAACAGATATAGATGCTGCAAACATGATAATTGCAGGTTTCACGGGAATGTTAAAACATTGGTGGGACAACTACTGCACCGATGAAATTAAGTATCTAATTATCAACGCAACAGCAAATGAAGCTGTGGTAAAAATGGAAGGTAATGCGCAAACAACTTCTACTCAAACAAGAGAAGATGCTTGTGCTACTCTACTTTATCATATTGCTAAACATTTTATTGGAGAACCAAAGTTATTTCAGGATAGGAGTCTCCATATTCTAAGTAATCTAAGTTGCCCAAACTTAGACAACTTCATCCACTATAAACATGCCTTTTTAAGCAAAGTTATGATCCGTCCAGATTGTAATTTGGATTTCTGGAAGGAACGCTTCATCAGTGGTCTACCTCCTCTCTTTGCAGATAAGGTAAGAACTAAGATACAAGATAGGAATAATGGAAGTATCCCTTATAACAATCTTACCTATGGTGACTTGGTAAGCACCATAAATATTGTAGCCCTTGAGCTATGCACAGACATCAAGCTGAGACACCAGCTTAAAAAGGAACAATCTTCTTCAAGAAAAGAACTGGAAAGTTTTTACAGGGATTTTGGATTTATTACTCCGCCTGATGCAAAGAAGAAGGAGAGTAAAGAAAAATCCCACAGAAGAAAGTCTAAGAGAAAAGATGATTCCTCTAAGACAGAGAAAAGGAGAGGGTCTAAAAGATCTAGCCAAATGAAGCAGGATGTTTGTTGGAACTGTGGCAAAGAAGGCCATAGGTCTAATGAGTGCCGTTCAAAAACAAAGAAGAAGAAAATCAATCTTCTTAACATGGATGAAGAAACTAAAGGTTAGCTTCTTGCTATCCTTGATGAACCATTTTCTGAACCTTCAAGTACTTCTGAAGATTACAGCGAAGATGAAGACATCAACCTGGATTATGATTCAGACTCTAGCCAATCTGTCACGACCCAACCCGATTGGCCTTGACTAGTGCCCATTTTGGACACCCACATACAAACCTGCTAAGTATAATCAACTGAAACTAAGACAATATGGAATTTAATCAAATCAAGCCAACCCCAACATCATATATATATAAAGAGGACCTGTCTCATAAGGAGTCATAACCATTCAACCATAACAGCATACGCGAGCCGACAAGGCCGCCACTATTCAAAGCATAATAACATACGTAAGCCGACAAGGCTGCCACTACACAATACACAATGATGTACGCAGCCGACAAGGCTGCCCCTCTACAAGCGGACATCCCAAACAAACCATGTCCAGACCATTATCCAAAACATATATATACAGCCCACATAATGTCCACAGACCTCTAAGAGTACATTAGTGAAACTTGACGGGACAGGGCCCCGCCATACCCATAGACAAGCAAAAGACTACACAAAAGTTATGTACCAAAACGACTGGGCTCCGGAACAGTGGAGCTCTCCCAATCAGCAGAGTAGATATCCTAGGCGGGAGAATCACCGAACTGTGCGTCTACACCTGCGGGCATGAAACGCAACCCCCCGAGGAAAGGGGGGTCAGTACGGACAATGTACTGAGTATGTAAAGCATAAGGTAAATATGACAGGATACCAATATGGCAAGTCGAAACAAAATATCGCTACACATGCACCCTTTTAAGTTAAAATCATGCATATCTTTAACATAAAAGGTGCCCAGCTTCCCAAGTAATGGGCTCGACAAAATAATCATCACGTCATCTCCGTCATCATCATCATCATAAACATCGTCATCACCAATCATATATATAATATACATACCCGGCCCTCTAGTGAGGAACTCGGTGACATATGCAAGAAACTCCGCACGAACATTACCCGGCCTGGGACTCGGTGAAATGATAAATGACTCTATGCACGAGCAGAATATTATGAGCAACCATATGCAATTAAAATCATTTCTTATAACTCAATAGAACAATCAACGTGAACCAGCAAGGAGTATTACCAAAGATTAATGTTTTATCAAGATTATGAACCTTTAACACGATATGGAAACGTAAAATCTAAATGACTCTAAGAAGCACTACCATAGATATTAGAGATCATCATAGCCTTAGACATACCCGATATATAGAGGAATAATTGTGGACGCAAGAATATACGTCACCTAGACGCTCTAGAGGTAAGTATCAAACCTGTCCGTTATTCGCTTATTTTTAAAAGTCATGCCAAACAAAGAAAGAAGGGACAGCGTTACATACCGTATAATTAAGCCGCACGTCCAATATTTACTGCACTAGCTATTAATCTATAACAAGCAACAATCGTGCCGCAATTAGATAAACATCGCGCTTAACTTTCTTGTAAGCTAGCTAATAATCTAACGAAAATTCGGCAGCACTTCCCCCTATTTTCCTCACTTCGTCCCAATCCGACAACAACCCAAATTATCCACAGAAATACCAATAACACATACAACCTAACGAATCATATTAAACAGCCCCCTCCCCAAAACAGTTCCGTCTCGGCAACCATAGCAGCGAAGCAACGACACACCGAGCGATAACTTATTTTATAATTCGCAACACATCTACCTTATCGTATTCATCATTTGGAGTGTATACTCATAATCACATTCAACATATACATAATGCCAAAATAGAATTTTCCTGCAGTTTGCTTTAATCAAAACAGCCCAAGCACCAACACGACACCACTAATAATTCGATTATGGTTTCCGTTCATACTTAGCACATTCAATAACTAAAACAAACTTCCTAAGCTACTGGTCACGCCCCCTTCTTAATATTAATGGGTAATTAACAAAGGTATTCTAAAGAATTAACACACCAAACAAGGAGATTACTAACCAAATTATTTGCACCTGCTGGCCAAGAGTTGCAGGGTTGGTTTCTCCATTTCCATGGCTGCCTAAGACAAGTGGTGAAGAAGAAGATGATATGCAGCAATGCATTTCACCACTTTATTTAGCATGGAGTGGATTTCTCCACCTCATTTAATAGTATGAAGTGGAGGCAACCCCCCTCTACACCTGTCCACTAAGGCCAGCTCACAATCTGATCCCTTTTTAATTTTTACCTTGAGTGGTGGGGCCCATTGGATTAAATTAATCCTACTCAGCCACTAATTATAAGTGGTGGGGCCAACTGGATTAAATTAATCCTAATCAGCCACTAATTAATCCCTCACTTAAAATTAATGGCACTTACATTAGCCAAATCATACTTTATATCACATTTGGAATTAACATCCTTGCCTAATATTTCTTTAATCACTTGGAATTTAAAATAAAATCTCATTCCCCGGACTTACGTCTACTAGATCATGACGCGCACTACGTATAAAAAAATACGAGGCATAACATCCTTCCCCCCTTAGGAGCATTCATCCTCGAAAGTTAAGTTAGAGTCTTACAAAAACAAATTCCAACGAGGTCTCTCTAACAGTTATATCTATCACCTTGCATTCCGTAACTTATAGATGCCTCACAGAGTCGCAACTTACTACATAATCTCATTTATCAATCAATATAGTCAAGCTAGGAATTGAATTATCTGCAGGTACGGGGAACAAGTAAGGATACTTATTCTTCATTTCGTCTTCCGCTTCCCAAGTCATCTCATCCCTATTATTATTTTGCCACAACACTTTGACGGAAGCCACATCCTTAGTACGTAACCTTCTAACCTGGCGATCAAGTATAGCTATGGGTTTCTCCTCATATGACAACTCCTCTGTTACCTGAACATCATCTATGGGGAATACTCTAGAAGGGTCACCAATACATTTACGTAGCATCGATACATGGAAGACTGGATGTACCGCCTCCAAATCAGATGGTAGATCCAACTCATAGGGACCCTTGCCTATATTACGAACAATCTGATAAGGCCCAATGTATCTCGGACTGAGCTTCCCCTTCCTGCCGAATCTCAACACCCCTCATGTGTGATACCTTCAGGAATACCCAGTCACCAATCTGAAACTCCAAATCTCGACGCTGATTATCTGCATATGACTTTTATCGACTCTGTGCTGCTAATATTCTTTCTTGAATAAGCTTCACCTTGTGAACAACTTGCTGAATCACATCCGGGCCTATTAACTTAGTCTCGCCAACATCAAACCAACCAATAGGTGATCTGCACTTCCTCCCATATAAGGCCTTGTACGGTGCCATATGAATACTAGAATGGTAGCTATTACTATAGGCAAACTCAATAAGCGGCAAGTGGTCATCCCAGCTACCTTTGAAGTCAATAATATAGGCCCGCAACATAACTTCTAATGTCTGAATAGTACGCTCAGCCTGCCCATCAGTCTGAGGGTGAAATGTTGTGCTAAGGTTCACCTGTGTCCCCAATCCCTTCTGAAACGATCTCCAAAAGTTGGCTGTAAATTGAGCTCCTCTGTCAGATATAATGGACGTGGGAACCCCATGAAGTCTCACTATCTCCCTGACATATAACCTCGCATAATCTTCAGCCGAATAAGTAGTCCTGACTGGAAGAAAATGGGCCGATTTCGTCAGCCTATCTACAATAACCCAGTTAGAGTCATACTTCCATTGACTGCGAGGTAAGCCTGTAATGAAGTCCATATTAATCATTTCCCATTTCCAAGTCGGGATCTCTATCTCCTGTAATAATACACCTGGCTTTTGATGTTCGATCTTGACTTGTTGACAATTCGGGCACTGAGCAACAAACTCCGCTATGTCATTTTTCATGCCATCCCACCAATATAAGCATCTGAGGTCATGATACATTTTCGTTGACCCTGGGTGAATAGAATAACGGGCAGAGTGTGCCTCTCCCATAACCTGCCGTCCTAACCCCGCAATATCGGGTACACACAATCTGCTTTCATATCGTAACACTCCGTCAGGTGCAACCTTAAATGGGGTCTTTTTCTTTTGAAGAGCTATATCTCTATACTGTGCCAGAATAGGGTCCTTGTATTGGTGTCTCTTTACCTCATCTATGATTGAGGACTCAGCAACCTCTCGAATAGAAACTCCACTATCTTCTGAATTATCCAGACGGACTCCAAGGCTGGATAGCCGCTGAATCTCCCGAACCATATCCCTCCTTTCTAGTTGTACATCTGTCAAGCTACCCATGGACTTACGGCTAAGAGCATCTGCTACAACATTCGCTTTCCCTGGATGATATAAAATACCAACATCATAATCCTTTAACAACTCTAATCACCGCCTCTGTCATAAGTTCAGCTCCTTCTGTTTAAAGATATATTGGAGACTCTTATGATCTGTATAGATGTCCACATGGACACCATATAAATAATGTCTCCATATCTTCAAGGCATGAACCACGACCGCTAACTCCAGATCGTGAGTAGGATAGTTCTTTTCATGCTTCCTAAGCTGTCGGGAGGCATAGGCTATAACTTTGCCATGCTGCATCAATACATATCCTAGCCCAACACCCGAAGCATCACAATAAATAACATAGCCGTCTGGTCCCTCCGGAAGAGCTAGGACTGGAGCTGTAGTCAATTTGTCTTTCAATAGCTGGAAGCTTCGCTCACAAGCATCAGTCCACTGGAACTTTGCTGCCTTTTGAGTTAGCTTCGTCAAAGGCGCTGAAATTGAGGCAAACTTTTCTACGAATCTCCTGTAATATCCTGCTAACCCCAAAAAGTTGCATACCTCAGTAGGTGTCGTAGGTCTGGGCCAAGTCTTAACCGCCTCAATCTTCTGCGTGTCTACCCGAATACCATCAGCTCTAATAATATGCCCCAAGAATGCCACTGAAGTCAACCAGAACTCGCACTTAGAAAATGTGGAATATAACTTCTGGTGTTGAAGCACCCTAAGTACCGTCCTTAAATGGTCTGCATGCTCCTCTTCTGAATGTGAATAGACCAGAATATCGTCTATAAATACAATAACAAAGTTATCAAGGAATGGTTTAAATACTCGATTCATTAAATCCATAAACACCGCTGGAGCATTAGTCAGCCCAAAAGACAACACACTACACTCATAATGCCCGTATCGGGTCCGGAATGCCGTCTTTGGAATATCTGCCTCCCTTACCCGCACCTGATGATAACCTGACCGCAAGTCTATCTTTGAAAAACACTTTGCACCCTGCAACTGGTCAAATAGATCGTAAATCCTTGGCAGGGGATACCTGTTCTTTATTGTTACTTTGTTCAGCTGCCTATAATCAATACACATCCGCAGCGACCCATCCTTCTTCCTCACAAACAGTACCGGTGCTCCCCAAGGTGACGACTAGGCCTGATGAAGCCCTTTTCTAGCAAATCCCTCAATTGCTCTTTCAATTCTTTCAACTCAGCAGGTGTCATTTTATAAGGAGGTATTAGATATAGGTTGGGTATCTGGCAGTACATCAATAGTAAACTCTATCTCTCGTTCTGGAGGAAGGCCTGGAAGTTCCTCGGGGAATACAAACTATCGGGACTGATTGAAGAGTCGGTGCCTCTGCCTTTATGTCATGCACCCGAATCAGATGGTAAATATAGCCTTTTCTAACCATCTTCCTGGCCTTAAGGTATGAAATGAACTTACCTTTCGGCGATATTGTACTCCCCTTCCACTCTATAATCAGTTCCCCTGGAAATTGAAATTGAACTATCTTTCCTCTGCAATCAACATTAGCATAACAAGCAGCCAACCAATTCATGCCCATGATAATATCAAACTCAATCATATTTAACTCTATTAGATCTGCTACGGTACGACGACTATATATAACTACTGAACAATTCTTATATACTCGCGTAGCTATGACAAAATCTCCTACTGGTGTAGCTACCTCAAATGGTTTTATCAACTCAGACTCTATTTCGATCCTACTAGCAACAAAGGGTAAAATAAATGATAAGGTGGATCCTGGGTCTATTAATGCATACACACTTCGGGAGAATAGTGATAATATACCTGTGATCACATTAGGTGACGCCTCCTGATCCTGCCTATTAGTCAAAGCATATATACGGTTAGAGGGACCGCTAGAACTGGAAGCTCCACCACGTCCTCTACCACGGCCTGCTGGCGCCTGAATACCCTGCCCCGTAGGGCACATAGCCACAGAAGAAGATGAACCAGCAACGGACCTTGTAGGCTGTGCCATACCACCTGCACTACCTCTAAGGTGACACTCCCTCATAGTATGGCCCTGACGGCTGCAAGAAAAACACGCACATGTAGCCCAACGACATTCCCCAAGATGGGATCTACCACAGCGAGAACACCGAGGCAAAGGTGGCCTCGACTGGCTCAAACCCCTGCCCATCTGTGACCCTGACGCCCTAGAGCTTTCACCAGCTTCCGAATATCCCGCATGATCGAAACCCATTACCCATGAAACGTGGGGATGCACTCTGTGCTGGCTGGGAAGAAAATCTAACATGCTGCTGAGACTGCCCGCTTCAAAACTCATCAGGATAACCTGCTGATCTAACCCGCTTATGCTGGCCTCTATTATAATCTCTATCTGGCTGACGTACCCGGTGCCAATCCTCTACCCCCTGTGCATATGCCTGCACCCGAGCAATGTCGATATCTGGCTGAAGAGTCACTGCCATACAATCGTCAATCAGATAACGATCCAATCCCATCACATAACGATGAACCTTGTCTGCCATATCAGCCACAATAGTAGGCGCATGCCTAGCCAATGAATCAAACTTGAGGCTATACTCTCGAACGCTCCTCTCATTCTGCCTCAAACGCAAGAATCTATCGACTCTAGCTCGCTTCATCTCTGGAGGTAGGAAGTGGCCCTAGAAAGCCTCCACAAATTCATCCCATACCGCTGGAGGAGCACCCTCACCCCTAGATAACTCCCAAGACTCATACCAATTAATAGCTACATCCCGCAAACGATACGTAGCCAACTCAACAGACTCGGTCTCCGAAGCCTTGATTATCCTCAATGTACGCTGCATTTGACGAATAAACTCTTGCAGATAATCCTGGGGCCTTGACCCAAAGAACTCTGGAGGATTACAACTTAAGAAGTCACGAGCCCTTAAGCTATCAGATCTGTCCACATGATCAATTCCTAGTCCATGCCTGCGAGCCTGACCTGCCACTAATCTAGTCAGCAATTGAACCGCATCTCTCATGGCCCTATCCTCCGCCCCTGAATGAGGATCTGGAGGTTCAAGTGTTGGGGCCTCGGGGGCTGGTGGTGTCCCCCGAACAAGGGCTGCTGCTGCTCTAAGCTCCTCTGGCGGTGGCGGTGTAGCAGAGCTCTCCGACTGGAGCATAATACTAGGCATAGACTGGACACGGGCCCTAGTAACTCTCTGGGTCAGACTAGTACCTTCTACTACCGATTTTCCCTTCTGGGCGGCTGCCGCTTTCTTTGGAGGCATAGCTGAAAACACACGAATTCGTTAGAGAGGGATTATCCTGTTAATATAGCTCTATCGCACGATCTAGAATAAGAAGAATGGATGGCATCCTAAATGTCCTATAGCTTCCTGTTTATAGATGTGGTGCACAACACACCGATAAACAAGACTCTACTAGACACGGTCTGTAGACACTTCCGAGGAAGAACCTCTCTGATACCACTCTTTGTCACAACCCAACCCAATGGGCCGTGACTAGTGCCCATTTTTGACACCCACATACAAACCTGCTAAGTATAACCAACTGAAACTTAGACAATATGGAATTTAATCAAATCAAGTCAACCCCAACGTCATATATATATATAAAGAGGACCTGTCTCATATGGAGTCATAACCATTCAACCGTAACAACATACGCGAGCCGACAAGGCCGCCACTATCCAAAGCATGATAACATAAGTAAGCCGACAAGGCTTCCACTACACAATACACGATGATGTACGCAGCCGACAAGGCCGCCCCTGTACAAGCGGACATCCCAAACAATCCATGTCCAGACCATTATCCAAAACATATATATACAACCCGCATAATATCCACAGACCTCTAAGAGTACAGTAGTGAAACTCGACGGGACAGGGCCCCGCCATACCCATAGAAGAGCAAAAGACTACACACAAAGTTATGTACCAAAACTACTGGGCTCCGGAACAGTGGAGCTCTCCCAATCAGCAGAGTAGATATCCAAGGCGGGAGGATGACCGAACTGTGCATCTACACCTGCGGGCATGAAACGCAGCCCCCCGAGGAAAGGGGGGTCAGTACGGACAATGTACTGAGTATGTAAAGCATAAGGTAAAGATGACAAGATACCAATATGGAAAGTCGAAACAAAATATCGCTACACATGCACCCTTTTAAGTGAAAATCATGCATATCTTTAACATAAAAGCTGCCCAGCTTCCCTGGTAAGGGACTCGAGAAAATAATCATCACGTCATCTCCGTCATCATCATCATCATAAACATCCTCATCACCAATCATATATATAATATACATACCCGGCCCTCTAGTGAGGAACTCGGTGACATATGCAAGAAACTCCGCACAAACATTACCCGGCCTGGGACTCGGTTAAATGATAAATGACTCTATGCACGAGCAGAATATTATGAGCAACCATATGCAATTAAAATCATTTCTTATAACTCAATAGAACAATCAACGTGAACCAGCAAGGAGTATTACCAAAGATTAATGTTTTATCAAGATTATGAACCTTTAACACGATATGGAAACGTAAAATCTCAATGACTCTAAGAAGCACTACCATAGATATTAGAGATCATCATAGCCTTAGACATAGCCGATATATAGAGGAATAATTGTGGAAGCAAGAATATACGTCACCTAGACGCTCTAGAGGTAAGTATCAAACCTGTCCGTTATTCGCCTATTTTTAAAAGTCATGCCAAACAAAGAAAGAAGGGACAGCGTTACATACCGTATAATTGAGCCGCACGTCCAATATTTACTGCTCAAGCTATTAATCTATAACAAGCAACAATCGTGCCGCAATTAGATAAACATCGTGCTTAACTTTCTTGTAAGCTAGCTAATAATCTAACGAAAATTCGGCAGCACTTCCCCCTATTTTCCTTACTTCGTCCCAATCCGACAACAACCCAAATTATCCACAGAAATACCAATAACACATATAACCCAACGAATCATATTAAACAGCCCCCTCCCCAAAACAGTTCCGTCTCGGCAACCATAGCAGCGAAGCAACGACACACCGAGCGATAACTCGTTCTATAATTCGCAACACATCTACCTTATCGTATTCATCCTTTGGAGTGTATACTCATAATCACATTCAACATATACATAATGCCAAAACAGTATTTTCCTGCAATTTGCTTTAATCAAAACAGCCGAAGCACCAACACGACACCACTAATAATTCGATTATGGTTTCCGTTCATACTTAGCACATTCAATAACTAAAACAAACTTCCTAAGCTACTGGTCACGCCCCCTTCTTAATATTAATGGGTAATTAACAAAGGTATTCTAAAGAATTAACACACCAAACAAGGAGATTACTAACCAAATTATTTGCAGCTGCTGGCCAAGAGTTGCAGGTTGGTTTCTCCATTTCCATGGCTGCCTAAGACAAGTGGTGAAGAAGAAGATGATATGCAGCAATGCATTTCACCACTTTATTTAGAATGGAGTGGATTTCTCCACCTCATTTAATAGTATGAAGTGGAGGCAGCCCCCCTCTACACCTGTCCACTAAGGCCAGCTCACAATCTGATCCCTTTTTATTTTTTGCCTTGAGTGGTGGGGCCCATTGGATTAAATTAATCCTACTCAGCAACTAATTATAAGTGGTGGGGCCCACTGGATTAAATTAATCCTAATCAGCCACTAAGTAATCCCCCACTTAAAGTTAATGGCACTTACATTAGCCAAATCATACTTAATATCACATTTGGAATTAAGATCCTTGCCTAATATTTCTTTAATCACTTGGAACATAAAATAAAATCTCATTCCCCGGACTTACGTCTACTAGATCATGACGCGCACTACGTATAAAAAAAATATGAGGCATAACAGATAAGTTGAACCTTGTGCTAATTGTGAGAAGGAATTACCTCATGATAAAGTGTTTTGACCCTTATGTGTGGTAATTGGAATTTTATAATTTTACTTGTTGAAATGATACAACTTATGTTGATTTAATGTTGTTGATTAGTTCGGCTTCTAGTCTTGAGTCTATTCCTTCCTTAAATAGTTTTATTGTCATTTGGGGACGAATGTTCCTAAGGGGGGATAATGTAACACTTTGAAAATTCACAATGAGTCTTAGAGCCTAATATAGAATCCATGGGGCATAAGTAATATTTTAAGACCTATTCTAATAAATATAGGTCATTTTGGATGTTTACGAACCATAACATCCAAGAACATCCACGATGTTCCGAAACTAGTTCTAAGGGGTACTACCATACCTGAGCTTATTTGACTAGGTTATAGGAGTTGGAAATCCATGAAAAATTGTGTAATTTTAGATAATAGGTGTTTAATTTGTATCCTGGTCGAAACTATTTGGTATGACTCCCCAAGGACCGACCAAGGGCCCTTGAGGAGGACCCCTACATGTTGAGGAACATTACCCGGGTAGTGTGCATCGACGGGACAAGCAACCATCCGTGTGTGGATTGACGGGTTGTCTATGCCACCATCATCCCACAGTAAGCCAATTTGTGGAATCCATCGATTGCAAAAGTCTCTTATCTTACTTAAGGATGTGCAGGACAGAGGGGGGTCAGTCCGTCGACTCACAGATGGCCCGTCAACAAGGATTCATCTGTGAGGGTTAAATTTCCTGTATGTTTTTAATGTCAATTCATTTAATTAATTAAGTGGTTAAGTGGTTAGTTAGATATTAAGAGAACATATAAAGGCCCAAACCCCAATTAATCTAATTACAACTCTCAAGACAAAATCTTTTTTTTCTCTCTCTATTTGGAAGCTACCATTGAAGACAATCTAGGGAGAGGTTTTGGGGGCTTGAAAGGGAGAAATTCCACACAATATCTTCATCAAACGTTAAGGTATGAGATCTAATTCACCTCTGAAACTCTTTCCTCAAAGAGTTCATTCAAAATGGATTTTAAAAGTTCAGTTTTCATGTGGGCTATATCCAATTACGAAATTTATGTTGTTTACTTAGTTGTTTATGTTTTATTTTTGGTGTCATTGATATATTAACATGTAGTTTAATTTTATTATGATCAACTGTTATAATTTTATTCAATTTGAAGATTTGGATCTTTAACCCTAGATTTTATCTTCATGTAAATTGGGTTGTGATGATTCAAATGTTTTGATTATGTGTTAAATCACTACTAGATGATGTTGTTATACAAATTCTTAACTAATTGGAATGAATTGTTGTCTTTCATGCTGATATTGAGAAGTTATTGAAATTGGCCTAAAAAATCTTATTTTAAGCATTTATTTTGTATTGGATTATGGTGTAGTGACTCTTCTAGTATTATTATCATGTTGATTATTGAATTATGATGTTGAACATGTAAATTTGATTGAATTGAGGGTTTATGGGAAGGCCTTGATGAGGAACTATGAGGAAGACATGGAAAGTCTTAGAATCTTCATCTTTACTTCCTATTGTGATTACTTGTAGTTAAAGCGTGATGTTATTGGATTATTTCTTATATTAGGATGATAGGGTGGTATGATGTTGAATTTAAATGTCTTGATTATGGTTGTGAGGTTGATAAAGATGTAAATGCTATAAGGATCGTAATGTATCCCAATGTGCCTTATAATGAATTGATATATAATGTGTTAACCTCACCATAGTTAATTGTGATGAAAGGATTTATACTCATAAAATTCTTATTGAGATATTGATGATTATTATTATACAAGGGGTAGACCCTATGACCTAAACTAAGCTATGATTTGTAATTAAATACTGAAAGACATTTCAAAAAGACACTCTAGCTTAGCACCGAGTGAACTACATTGAGAAGTGTCCCTTTCCAACATAGGGAAGGTAGGAGAACTAAATTACTCTTGAGATTAGAGACTATAATTCATGGTGTATATAGAGGGTCCCGACGTCATATCTTAGTTCTCGAACTATGTTTCCCCCATAGGAATACTAGCTAGTAGATCCACGTAGTTGCTATGTTTCATGCTTTGGTACTACCTTGGCAAATAGTCCACCTTTCTTCAGTTTAGGGTTTTAATAAAACAGATTCCACATTAGCTCATGTGGTCTATGTCAGTTAGGGAAAGATGTTCCCAAAATGTAAAATGAACTATAGGGTTTAACTCTAACTACGATGACCTTAGGGGTCTAGCATAGTCTAGGTAGGGGTATGGGACTCTACCTAAGCATTGCACTAGTTAGCCTTGAGGTGAGTCTTAGGAGGATTTTCTTATGTATGATTATGTGTATGATGGTATATGGTATATATACTATGAACTTGCACATTGTTTATACTATATGTTGGTTAGTTCACTTATGAATATGTGATAGTCTATATTTTTAAAGTATGATGCTATATTCTCTTAAATATTATGATATGTGAAGTAGGATGTTAGTCATGATTAATGTTGTGTTATTTGATTGAGTAAGGTTATATGTCTTTGATTGGTCATTAGACATGTGTACTTCATAGGGGTTCATGGGTAATTGTCTTGCTTTTCTTAAAATGAAATGTACTCTTATTTATGTTTATTGCTCATATGACTTGATGATAGAGTTACTTGAATATCTATCTAATTTTATGATAAGCATGATTGACTTGACTAGACTTGATATTGTTGTTCTTGTGATGTACATGCCTATGACTTATTTAAAAGTGCATAATTTACAAAATGTCCCTTTTTCTTAGCATGGATTCACATATGTGTGCAAATGGTCTCATGCTTAGTACAAGTGGTGTACTCACCCCAATTATTCCTTTTCCTCAAGATTTTAGGTTTCGATCGTTGAAGTACTGTTATGCCTCGTATTTTTTTATACGTAGTGCGCATCGTGATCTAGTAGACGTAAGTCCGGGGAATGAGATTTTATTTTAAGTTCCAAGTGATTAAAGAAATATTAGGCAGGATGTTATTTCCAAATGTGATATTAAGTATGAGTTGGTTAATGTAAGTGTCATTAACTTTAAGTGAGGGATTAATTAGTGGCTAATTTGGATTGATTTAATCCAATGGGTCCCACCACTCATAATTGGTGGCTGATTATGATTAATTTAATCCAGTGGGCCCCACCACTCAAGGCAAAAATTAAAAAGGTATCAGATTGTGAGCTGGCCTTAGTGGACAGGTGTAGAGGGGGGCTGCCTCCACTTCATACTATTAAATGAGGTGGAGAAATCCACTCCATGCTAAATAAAGTGGTGCAATGCATTGCTGCATATCATCTTCTTTTTCACCACTTGTCTTAGGCAGCCATGGAAATGGAGAAACAAACCCTGCAGCTCTTGGCCAGCAACTGCAAATAATTTGGTTAGTAATCTCCTTGTTTGGTGTGTTAATTCTTTAGAATACCTTTGTTAATTATTCATTAATTTTAAGAAGGGGGCGTGACCAGTAGCTTAGGAAGTTTGTTTTAGTTGTTGAATGTGCTAAGTATGAACGGAAACCATAATCGGATTATTAGTGGTGTCGTGTTGGTGCTTGGACTGTTTTGATTAAAGCAAACTGCAGGAAAATTCTGTTTTGGCATTATGTATATGTTGAATGTGATTGTGAGTATATACTCCAAAGGATGAATACGATAAGGTAGATGTGTTGCGAATTATAAAACGAGTTATCGCTCGGTGTATCGTTGCTTCGCTGCTATGGTTGCCGAGACGGAACTGTTTTGGGGAGGGGGCTGTTTAATATGATTCGTTGGGTTATATGTGTTATTGGTATTGCTGTGGATAATTTGGGTTGTTGTCGGATTGGGACGAAGTAAGGAAAATAGGGGAAGTGCTGCCGAATTTTTGTTAGATTATTAGCTAGCTTACAAGAAAGTAAAGCGCGATGTTTATCTAACTGCGGCACGATTGTTGCTTGTTATACATTAATAGCTTGAGCAGTAAATATTGGACGTGCGGCTCGATTATACGGTATGTAACGCTGTCCCTTCTTTCTTTGTTTGGCATGACTTTTAAAAATAAGCGAATAACAGACAGGTTTGATACTTACCTCTAGAGCGTCTAGGTGACGTATATTCTTGCTTCCACAATTATTCCTCTATATATCGGCTATGTCTAAGGCTATGATGATCTCTCATATCTATGGTAGTGCTTCTTAGAGTCATTGAGATTTTACGTTTCCATATCGTATTAAAGGTTCATAATCTTGATAAAACATTAATCTTGGTAATACTCCTTGCTGGTTCACGTTGATTGTTCTATTGAGTTATAAGAAATGATTTTAATTGCATATGGTTGCTCATAATATTCTGCTCGTGCATAGAGTCATTTATCATTTCACCGAGTCCCGGGCCGGGTAATGTTCGTGCGGAGTTTCTTACATATGTCACCGAGTTCCTCACTAGAGAGCTGGGTATGAATATTATATATATGATTAGTGATGAGGATGGTTATGATGATGATGATGACGGAGATGACGTGATGATTATTTTGTCGAGCCCCTTACTAGGGAAGCTGGGCACCTTATATGTTAAAGATATGCATGATTTTCACTTTAAAGGGTGCATGTGTAGCGATATTTTGTTTCGACTTGCCATATTGGTATCCTGTCATCTTTACCTTATGCTTTACATACTCAGTACATTGTCCGTACTGACCCCCCTTTCCTCGGGGGGCTGCGTTTCATGCCTGCAGGTGTAGACGCACAGTTCGATGATCCTCCCGCCTAGGATATCTACTCTGCTGATTGGGAGAGCTCCACTGTTCCGGAGCCCAGTCGTTTTTGTAAATAACTTTTGTGTAGTCTTTTGCTCGTCTATGGGTATGGCGGGGCCCTGTCCCGTCGAGTTTCACTAATGTACTCTTAGAGGTCTGTGGACATTATGTGGGTTGTATATATATGTTTTGGATAATGGTCTGGACATGGTTTGTTTGGGATGTCCGCTTGTACAGGGGCAGCCTTGTCGGCTGCGTACATCATGGTGTATTGTGTAGTGGCGGCCTTGTCGGCTCGCGTATGCTGTTATGGTTGAATGGTTATGACTCCTTATGAGACAGGTCCTCTTTATATATATATGACGTTGGGGTTGGCTTGATTTGATTAAATTCCATATTGTCTTAGTTTCAGTTGATTATACTTAGCAGGTTTGTATGTGGGTGTCCAAAACGGGCACTAGTCATGGCCCATCGGGTTGGGTCGTGACAAGTACTTTTGAAGACGACTAGAAGAAGGCTTGGATTTCTTAATCATCCATGTAGTGTAGGTCCTACATATCCTAGGCCGATGCAACTATCTAACTTATGGAGTTTCTTTTTAGTTAAATACTTCTATGGTTCTTTCTTTCCATTTAGTATAAAACATTGTATATCCCATGTGAGACATTTTTACTTTTATGAATGGGTTATTCCCATGTTCTTACACTCTTATTAGATGGTTATGAGATGAGGCGACTCTTATGACTATTAAGTCAATGTTATATTTTCTATACTTATGACACTTAAAGTAGAAGACTATGCTATCATTCTATTCGAAGGGTCTATGTATACCTGACATATATATATATATGTGTGTGTGTGTGTGTGTGTAGAGGTCTATGTAAACCTCAAAGTAGAAATAATGATACGTTTTAAATTTTTCTGTGAATTTTGATCTATAAATGTAATGATGAAAACTAAGGATCTAGTCATAGTCCTCAATGAGGACGATGACGCCGGTTACATCTAGGGGGTAAACCCTGATGTGACATACTTACTACTAGATTATGTGGTTATAAAAATCATGAATGAATTAGGGTGAATTCAAGTCCTATCATGCTAGTTCTTCAGAAGTTGATGTAGGTTAAGATGTATGTTGTGAATTGACATAAGTAACTTGCCTTATGCTACGAACTAGTATTGAATTGTTATGTAGTGATTCTTTTAGCCTTGTTGTCATATTGGTCATTTAACTATGATGATTTTATACCCTAATTGGGTTAAACTAATGGTTTATGATAAGCCCTTGATGATGAATTATGAAGGAGACTTGTTAAGTCTTATGATCCCTATCTTTTACTTCAAATTATGGTTGATTGTGATTAAGTGACGATGATGTGTCGTAGTGTTCCTTGTATTAGGATTGGTAGGGTGGTATTATGTTAAAGTTAATTGACTTTCTATGATTTTTGAGATGTTGTCTTAAGATGTAAATGTTATAAGGATGGTGAATGATTTATTAATGTGCCTTATCATGATAAGAGAATAATGATGCGCTAATCTCACCTATATGAATTGTAATTAAAGGACAATACTTATGCAATCCTATTTTTGTTATGTTGATGATGTGCCTACAAGGTTTAGACCCTATGACCTACAATATGTTATAATGATTTATAAAGACATGAAAGACATTACAAAAAGGGACTCTAGCTTAGCACAAAGTGAACTACAGTGAGGAGTGTCACTTCACACCTAGTGAAGGTAGGATCACTAATGTAGTCTTAATATTGGAGACAACAATGCATGTATCATAAAGAGGGTCCCAACTATATCTCCTAGTTATGGAACTTTGTTTCCTCCAAAGGAATACTAGCTAGTACATCTACTTAGTTGCTATGCTCATGTTTTCGTACTACCTTGGAAAGTAGTCCGCCTTCTTTCAGTATAGGTTCCGTGATGCATGATTTCACATTAGCTTATGTGGTCTATATAGGTTAGGGCAAGATGTCCCCGAAAGGTATAATGAATTAAAGGAATAGACTATACCAAGGATGACCTAAGGGGTTTATCTTAGTCTAGGTAGGGATGTGGGACTCTACCTTAACGTTGCACTACTTAGCCTTGAAGGGAGTCTTAGAAGGATGTTCTTGTGTATGAAAATGCTTTTAATGATATATGACATGCATGTGATGAACTTCCACATTGTTTATACTATATGTTAACTGGTGTCACTTATGAGTATGTGTTGGTCTATATTGTTAAAGTGTGGACCTATGTACACTTAAATTATATCTTATGTGAAGTAGGATGTTTGTCATGAATCTTTTTGGTTTACCTGATTGAGTAAGGTTATGGGGCGTTGCTTGATTGTTGCACTTGTTTACTTTATAAGGGTCCATGGATTAGTGTCTTGCTTTGGTTATGTTTAAATGTACTCTTATTCATGCTTGTTACTATTATGACTTAATGATAGAGTTACTTGGCTATGTATTCAACTATATTCTAATGCATGTTGAATTGACTAGACTTGATGTTGTTGTTCTAGTGATTTACATGCCTATGATTGAATGAACATGTCCTATTGGTTGCTATGGTCTTGTTGAATGTGCATAAAGGTTTTTAATGAAATATGCTTACTTTATGAAATGTCACTTTTTTAGCATGTTTTCAAAGTATGTGTGCATACGGTCTCATACTTAGTACAACTGATGTACTAACCCCATTTCTTCTTTTTCCATAAAATTTAAGGTTTCGATCGTTGAAGAGATTATGGAGACCACATTGAAGAAGATTTGGATTTATTAATTATCCATGTAGGGTAGGTCCTTACATTCCGAGGGTAATGCCACTATCAAGCCATGGTGTTTTTTTAGTATTAAGACTACTCTTACGTATCTTTCCTTTGATTGAGTACTAAAAATTTTATGACCTATATGTGGTCTTGTTATTGATGTATAGGCTAGGCCTAAATTCGATCCTCTCTTCTTAGATGGTTATGAGATGAGATGACTATTTTTACTATATTATGTCCTCTATATATTTATGTGCAATAAAAGAAGAAGACTAAGTAATCTTCCTATATGAAGTGTCTATGTATACTCAATATATATATGTATTATGTAAACCTCCGAGTAGATGTAACGAAAAGTTCAAAATTTCTGCTAAATTTGAACTATCAATGTAATGATGTAAGCTAAGAGACTACTCTTAGTCCTCAAAGAGGACGGCAACGCCGGTTATGTCTAGGGGGTAAACCCGGATGTGACACAATTGGAATAAAGAAAGGACCTTAACTAGGATAACCTGCGGGTAGTTTCTTAGTGTAGGTGCGGGTATGGGACGTCACCTATTTGAATTTCACAAGTGGAACTTGAGGGAAGTCATAGTATGGTGTTCCAATGCATGTATCTATGTATATGTTCCTTATGCATAACTTTGTAGTACTTGCCTACTTATTGTGATAAAGTGCATGGTATGAGTCTTATGGATCTATGTGATGTGGCCTTGTCCTTATGTGCACTAGATTAGTCTTAATAACTACATGACCAAGGTTGTTAACATGAATGAAGTTGTCCTCACTTGCAATGTTGACGTATGAATTGGATGTTAAGGATTGTGGTCTTATGATATGTTTACTAAATGTGTGTGAGGTTATGGGGCTTCATATATAGATTGCACTAGTAGACCTACAAAAGGATTATTAGTAAGGGCTTGTGGTGCATTGATGTGAAGTGAAGTTAGAATATGTGCAAATTTATGTACCTTAACATAAGGTGCTTATACTATTGGTTTAAATGTGTCTTTGAGGTATTAACTTCTATGATTGTTTGTGTTCACTATGTAAGTTGTAGGTATCGTTTTCCTTGTAGCCTTAAGGTGATGCATTGAACAAGGTTGAATGTTACTTGGGAGGTTAAGAAGTTAAAGAAAATATGTTCACTGTTAAAGAAGAATATGCTTGCTTAAGATGAAAAATTGATTACTATAATATGACATCAAATATGAGTTGAATTTGATGTGTGATGTTATATAACATTGTGCCTTTGAATATGTCTATATGAAGTATGTTAATGATATGAATGCTATTACGAAATGTTTTATGAAGATTTACTCAAAAAGGCATTAAGTATGTTTTCAAGAAAATGTCCTTTTAAATTCATGTTTTTGCATGGTTTACATACTTAATGTATTCTTTTACTAACTCCATTCTTCTCTACTTTTTACACAAAGTGTAGGTTATGGATGCCTAAAGGAAGTATCTATAAATAAGGATCTTCATATGTGGTTCTCAAGCTCAAGGAAAGGAATCCGTAAGTTCAAGGATGTCATAATGTTTAAGTTTACTGTAAAAGTTCTTGAATCTTGTTATTTATGTATTATATTATAAGGGTCGTGTCCCTATTGTAGTATTATGATGTTCTGTATAGGATGATAAAGAGACTTAAGGTCTAAAGTATGTAATATGATATTTTATATATAAGAGGTGAAGTTTCTAGCATATGATGTGCCATGAAAAGTTTTCAATTTTTCGCTAAATTTACTATGGCAGTGCGGTGAATGATAACTATTGGCTTGTATAAGACCTTCGAGAGGTCAAGTACGCCACGTTAGTTCTAAGGGATGCTCCCCGGATGTGTCAAACGTGGTATCATAGCATAAGCTTTATGAATGTTCTTTTAGGTTCTTAAAGTCTCATATTGCCACGTCTAGTAGAGTCTTTGTATCATTGGTGATGAGTCATGACACATCAAATGGTACGGAGGCTATATGACGATAGTTTTTCCCTTTTTTATCATTGTCATGTCGTGCCATAGAACTTAACTCTATAAGATATCTCTCTTATATTTTTTTTGTCCGGTGGTATTTTAGATGTGATTGCTTCGATGAGATGGTATCTATATACTTGAGGGAGAAAAGGTGAGTTTGGATTATTGTCTTGGTATTTATGGTTTCATGAGTATGTGTGAAGGTGAATTTTTCAATGATATGCTATGTTGATATGATGTCCTTTGTAGCTACATAGGAGAACTATGTGAAATATCATGTTATGTAGAGAAATGTATGTCATGATATAGTAAAAGCATCTTAGAAGTCATTACGGTTAAAATGAGTTTTTTTTGGAAATAGTATGTTACTATATGAATTTGCATTATGATACTCTTATAATATAGTTAAACATGAAAAACTTAAGGAATATGATAAATGGTAAAGGTGAAAGTTTCCTAAGTATATGTGTTTAAAAGTGTTCAATGTGCGCAACTTCTTAGTTACCTTGCATAGTTTGGAGTCGTTTTTATAGGCTAGATTCTAGAAGTAAGGGTGGCATGATAATCTTGGTAGGGTGATGATCTGGGTTGATTGACCTAGAAGTTACTTTACTAAAAGATTGATTGAAAAAGAAGACTTCATATGTTTAAATCTCCTTGTTATTTTCCCCTAATGTTGTCTGACTTTGTTGTCTATTCTATTATTCAAAAAATTATGTGGTTGAGTTGTATGAGCGAACTTGATGATTGGGGAATTATTTATCTAAAATGGTAAGGTTTATAATGCGTTGGTTGACTTACTGTAATTCCTTTTTTAGTTGATAACTGAGATCCTTTTGAAAATTTTGTTAAGTTAGTCCTAATAGGGTTTACCGTAAGTGGGGGATGGTGATGGAGTAGTAAGGTGGTAGATATTTCTATCTTTTCCAATCTATTTTAACTTGGTATTGAATCTACGGACATCTTAGTATGCTTGTTCATGATAGAAGTCTTGTTTAAAGTATTAATTGCATGACCTACATATGTTGGTATGTCTTAATAGAATATATGTTAAGCATGTTTTGAGGATTTTAAAAGTGCATGAAAAAATAAAAATTTGAGTAACTTCATAGTTTTCTCATGTTGATTGTGCATCTAGACATGCTATTTGTGCATTCAACTTCAAGAGATAAGGTAAGAAGCATGTTTGAAGTCACTCGAAATGTGTAATGATTATCGTTATAATGAAAATTTGGAGTCTCTTTAAAAATGAAATATGTTGAATCTCTTGAAAACTATGTGACTTGTATGGTTTGGAAATCAAGGTTGTAGGTCAACTTTTAAAAAGTTAAGGCATGTGTAGATATTGTACTTATGTGTACCTATGAATTGTAAGACTTTCCCTAAATGATGCTTACTGTGAAGGCTATTGCTATGTTAGAAATTGATATTTTGTGAGAAGGCTTCTTAATTGTCGCGATGTGCTTGGTGTGACTTACATTTAGACTTCACTAGGAAGAACACATGAGCATTCTTTGGCTTAGAAGTTGATAATTCCCCATTGTTACAGTAAAAAAAAATGACTTCTGTGCATTTCCTTTGGTATGAACTCATGAAACATGTATGTGTGTTGAGAAGAAGGATATTTCTCCATGGATACAACTAAACCTGGTATGGTTGAGTATGACCCTTGTTGCACTAGGTATAACTAATAAAAATCCCTTGTCAATCTAATTAACTCCAGTCTATGAGCATTGAAGTATGAGTGCTTTAATGGCTTTTGTATATTGTTGGAATCTTCCTATTTGTGACCTTATATGATGAACTCAGTGAATTGAAATGTAATGACGTTGTAATGATTATGAGAAGGATGTTCCTCCTATGAACATGGGAAGTTCCCAGATGTTTTGATGCGTTAAAGAGTGAGTGAATATAAGTTTTGCTTGTGTGTATGTATTGAGTGCTAAATTGTTTGAAGTGGGTTCCTCTAATATTTGGTGGATTAAATTCTATATGATGATTTTATGAATGTTGTGACCTGGCCTATAGTTCATGGAAGTCCTAGTTGTGACTAAAGTTTTCTAAGTGTCATTCTAGGACAAATGTTCCCAAGTAGGGAATATTGTAAGTCCCTCCAAAATGAGTTAGGGTGCCTAGATCCTAACATGTTCTTCATAATAGTATAAGGTCCTAAAATTGTTTATAATATGGTATTGAGACAGTGAATAATGTTCGAGGGGATTTGGCAGTCAAACGTCAAGGGAAGATCAAGACGTTCGACGACTAGTCGCCAAAGGGGCCTTAGATTCTTATATATGTTTTTAAGTATTTTATGAGCTTATGATGTCCTTAAATGATTTATAATGATTTTTATAAGCAGCGTATGTAATTTCATGAAGTTTAGAGCTTTAACGTTCAAGAACATCATAGACGTTCCATAGATAGGCCTTGCGACATTCAAGTGTGTGTCTTGATGATGCTTAGCTTCCACAAAGGATCGAACCCATGTTACATATAGGGGGTACTCCCTGGATGTGACAAAAAGGTTATAGCTATTTTTGTTAGCAAGTGCCCCAATTGCTAGCAAGTCAAGGTAGAACATCAGAAACTAGGAGGTATGAATCAAGAGATCCATATTCCTTTTTTTAATGTGGCATGTGATAAATATGGATATTATCACAGGGTTACTTCGTACTCGCAAACAACATGACTCCACCTGGATAATAGTTGATAGGCTGCCTAAGTCTTCTCACTTTTTGGCGGTAAAGACTACAGATTCAGGAGACGACTATATTAAGCTTTACATTAATAGAATTGTGAAGGTACATGGGTTCCTTTTTCTATCATCTCAGATAGAGGTCCTCAGTTTGACTCTTATATCATGAAGTCATTTCAGAAGGGTCCTGGTAATTAAGTTAACCTTAGCACAAATTCTCATCCAAAGACAGATGGACAGGTAGAGGGTATAACTCATACCCTAGAGGATATGTTGAGAGCTTTTGTGATCTATTTCAAGGGTAGTTTTTATGATCACCTTACTCTTATTGAGTTCTCCTACAACAATATATACCATTCCAACATTCAGAAAGCCCCTTATGAGTCACCATATGGGCGTAGATGTGGATCTCCTGTTGGTTGGTTTGAAGTAGTTGAAGCAGCTTTGATAGGGCCAGCTTCAGTCCTTAATGCTATGGAGAAAGTGCAACTCATTAGAGATAAGCTTAAAACAACCCAGAGTCATCAAAAATCTTATGCAGATGTACAGAGAAGGGAACTAGAGTTCCAAGTTGGTAATTGGGTTTTCCTGAAAGTGTCACCTATCAAAAGGGGTGATGATATTATGCAAGAAATGGAATCTCAGTCCTAGATATGTAGGCCATAACAAGATCTTGAAAAGGGTTTGCAAGGTGTCACATGAGTTAGAGTTGCCAGCAAAACTAGCAGTAGTGCATCCAGTCTTCCACATCTCGCTCTTGACAAAGTGTGTGGGTGACCCAGCCTCCATAGTGCCATTAGAGAGTGTGGTAGTGAAAATTGTCTTTCTTATGAGCATGTATCAGTTGACATTCTTGACAATTAGGTTAGAAGTTTGAAGAACAAAGAAGTAGCTTCAGTCAAGGTTTTGTGGAGGAGTCAGTCCGTAGAGGGAGCTACTTGGGAAGTAGAAGCAACCATAAAAGCCACGTATCCTCACCACTTACCTTCTGATTACACTCAAGCTTGAGTTAATACATCTTGTTAAGTTTTTTAGTCATTCATGCATAAATTTAGACATAGAATCATGTTCCCTCAGTTTTTACTTGCATTATCAGTGTATTTACATGGTCTTGGAACTTAATTAAGTCAGAAACTCAATCCTCAGTGTTTAGTAGTCGGGATTGCAGCTCTCTCCCTCTATTCCTGCTAGTTTAGTCTTCATTCGAGAACGAATGTTCCCAAGGGGGATATAATATAACACCCCATATCAAAAACAGACCAAAACTCAACTTTGAAAAAATCTTCAGGTGCAATTGACAATTACTATTATGGATGGTAGTCTGATATATGGACCATACTGCACATCCGTCGTTTGTTATTGAAACTCTCCCATGATGCATCCTAGAAAAATTTACCAAGTATCGACACACGGACAGACCTACGGTGTGTAAGTGAGACTATGGTCCATAGTCTATGTCCATCAATCAACACCCCATATACCCAGACTCTGACATTAACCAGGATTGATCAGTACAATCTTTAGATGGACCTACAGATCGTAGGTGAAAAATTAGCAGACAATTATGTGGAAATATGATAATAAATCTTTGCACATAATAAATTAGGTGTCCCATGACCTAAGAAATAATAGATAATTGAATTACTTTTCCACAGCTACCGAGTTTTGTAAAATCAGAACTCCGAGTAAAAAGTTATGACAATTTTAGTAAAGGCCTATTGAAAAGACCCAACCAACGGACCCAAACCACGAACCGTCAATTGAACGACGGCCCGTCAGTCCAAGTCATTATTTGGTCCAACAACAATTAAGTCATGGGTCTTTTGGTGTTTTCCCACTTGGTTTAAACCCTAACATACGTAGTTTTGACCCTGAATCATCAGAGTTTAGTCATTTTAAAAAATTAAAACATAGAAAATTAGAAGAAAGAAAGGAGAAAAAAGTCAAGAACCCAGTAAGGTTCCCTCAGTTCCATCATATCGGATTGGGGTGCACAATTCACATCTAGGTTTGGGAGGTCATTCCAAGAAAGGTTGGGTACTAAAGTGCAGTTAAGTACCACTTTTAATCCCCAAAAGGATGGTCGAGTGGAGCGTACTATTCAAACCCTTGAATAATTACTTAGAGCTTATTGGGATAAGCATTTGTCTTTTGTGGATTTTGCTTACAATAATAGTTTTCATTCATCCACACCCATGGCTCCGTATGAACCCTTGTATGCTAAGAGGTGTAGGTCTCCTATTTGATGGTTTTCAGGGGGTGAGCCTTCGCTTCTTGGTCCCGATTTGTTTTATAAGACTTTTGAGAAGGTTCATTTCATAAGGAACTTGTTGCAAACGGCCTATAGTTGGCAAAAGTCTTATGCCGATCATAGGAGAAGGGATTTAGAGTTTTAAGAAGGTGATTTCACCTATGAAACGGGTGGATAGATTTGGAAAGAATGGGAATTTGAGTCCTCCTTATGTGGGTCCCCATGAAATATTTCAAAGGGTTGGTAAGGTTGCCTAGTGAATTGACTTCAGTTCATCCGATTTTCCATGATTCTATTCTTAAGAAGTGTAGCAATGATACAAAGTCTTTTCTTCCTATTGAGTGTCTTGGTGTGAAGGATAACCTCACTTATGAGGAAGTTCTCGTTCAAATCCTTGATATGCAAGTAAAAGAATGAGAATAAAAAGGTCGCTTTCGTAAATGTGTTATGGAAGAATCACCTAGTTGAGGGTGCAACATGGGAGGTCGAGGGTGATGTGAAGTCCCATTAACCTTATCTATTGAATAACTAAGTTTAGCTATTCTTACTAAAAATGAAAATGATGACTAAAAATTGACGTTTCTTTGTTTTTGGTGATGTTTTGCAAAATGTGCATTTTCGGATGTTAATGTGACTTATAGTGAAGTATGCTAATAATTTGAAATTTTGGTTGTTTGAGTTATGTTGTGCATTTTTATATAGTGAGTCTTTAATAAACCATATATTGCATGTTGGTAAGTTTAACTTTGGCATAATTGACTCATAAATTCTATGTTGATCTATTGTTGTTGTGAGAAGGATATTCCTCATAATGTGATGTCAAGCCTTATGTGTGGTAATTGAAGCCTTTTGAATTGTCTTGTGTAAAATATATGCTTGATGTTGTAATTCATTTTGTTTTGTATTGTTGTTTTTTGGGATGCTAGTCTTGATAATGTTCCTAAAGAGAGGGGTGGATAATGTAACACTTCAAAAATCCAAGATGCGTTCTAGAACCAAACTTAAGTGTCATAACGTGTCTACACTTTTTTAAGGTCCATTTTGATGAATATAATTAATTTAGAAGGTGAAGAAACCAAAACATTCAAGAACGTCCATGACGTCCGGAAACTAGTTAAAGGAGGTACAAGCGTGCTTAGCCTCTTTGGCTAGATTTTAGGAGTCTGAAATTCATGAAATTTGGTGGAAGGGTGTCTAAAATATGTTTAAGTTAATTCATAGTACAAAATTCCAAGTACGACTCCCCAAGGACCAACCAAGGGCCCTTTTGGAGGACCCTCTATTTTTGGAGTCAAAAGCACTGCCTGGGCAGTGTACACCCACGAGGGAGTCGACGGAACGTGTGTCGTTGATAGGGCGACGATGACATCCGTCGACCAACATTTAATTAGACAAATTATTGAAGGGACTACTTCGGCAAGTCTCTTAACTCATCGACGAAGTGCAGCACAGAAGGGGGTTAGGATTTGTGGACTTACAGATGGACCGCTGGTCGATGTCTCGTCTGTGAGGGCCTGACTTTTCTGCATGTTTTAATTAGTTCAAATTAATTAATTAAGGGGTTAGTTAACTAGTTGGGGTCTTTGTAAGGCCTAATTAACTTAGTTAACACCCTATAAAAAGTCCTAATATCATTAAGACTAACTAAAACTCTCATAACTCAAAAACCCAATCTTCCTTATTTCTCCCTCTAGTGAAGAAATCCATTAAATACAAAGATAGGGAAGGTTTTAAGGGATTCAAAGATTCAAATTTCATAATCAATCTTCATTAATTAGCAAGGTATGAGATTTGTTTCACCTTTGAGATCTCTTTACTCAAAGGGTTCCATCAAATTGATTTCCAAAGTTGGGTTTTCAAGTAGGTTTCATCCAATCTCTAAAATTATGTTATGAATTCATTTCTTTTTGATATTATAAATTTATATACATGTAATTTTACTTAGTTATGATATATCTTGATGTTTTGTTATAATTTGTAGAAGATGACCTTTACCCCTTAACCCTAGGTTATGATCTTGATATGAATTATCTTATATTGGTTTAATTAACTTTGTTATTGGTTGAATTACTATTATATGATGTTTTTATACTAATTATGAATGAATTAGGGTGATTTATAGTCCTTTCGTGCTAGTTCTTGATAAGTTATCTAGGTTATGAAGTATGTTGTGAGTTTGACCTAAGTATCATGTGTTAAGCTATGACTAGTATTGAATTGTGATGTAGTGAGTCTTTTAGAATCTTTATCATGTTGTTCATTAAATTATGATGATGTTATACCCTCATGGGGTTTAATTAAGGATTGTTGGTAAGACCTTGATGATGAATTATGAAAGAGACTTAGTAAGTCTTGTGATCCCTATTATTTACTTCAATTATGGTTTATTGTGATTAAGTCATGATGTTATATGGGAGTATTCCTTGTATTAGGATTAATAAGGTTGGTACGATGTTGAATTGAAATGTCTTGACTATGGTTTGTGAGGTGTTGTCTAAGATGTAAATGTTACAAGGACGGTGAATCATTTACCAATGTGCCTTATCATGATATGAAAATATAAATGTTCTAACATTAGTTATATGAATTGTAATGAAAGGATTATACTGATGCAATTCTTTTTGATTTATGATGATGACACAAATGTTAGACCCTATTACCTATAATAAGTTATGATGATTTATAAAGACATTAAAGAAATTTCAAAAAGTTACTCTAGCTTAGGACCGAGTGAACTAGAGTAAGGAGTTTCCCTTCCCACATATGAAAGGTAGGATCACTAATGTTCCCTTGAAATTAGAGACTATAATGCATGTAGAATAAAGAGGGTCCAAACAATATCTCCTAGTTCTTGAACTATTTTGCATCCATAGAAATAATAGCTAGTGGATCCATCTAGTTTCTATATTTATGTTTTGGTACTACCTTGGAAAGTAGTCCGCCTTCTTTCGGTGTAAGGTTACATGACACCGGATTCCACATTAGATCATGTGGTCTATTTAGGTTATTTAAACATGTTCCCAAAAGGTTAAATGAATTAAAGGAATGAACTCTAACAAGGATAACATAAGGGGTTTAGCTTATGCTGGGTAAGGATAAGGGGCACTACGTAAACATTGCACTACTTATCTTTGAGGGAAGTCTTAGGAGGATGTTCCTATGTATGAATATGCTTATGATAGTACATGATATGTATATGATGAAATTGCACAGTGTTGATTCTATATGTTGATTGGCGTGACTTATCAATATGTGTTGGTCTACAGTGTTGAAGTAAAATGAAATGTACTTTTAGATGCTATGCTATGTGAAGTAGGATGTTAGTCATGAATCTTGTTGGGTTACTTGATTAAGGTTATAGGGATTTTCTTGGTCATTGCAGTTGTTGACTTGATAATTGTTCATAGGTAATTGTCTTTCTTCGATTATGATGAGATGTACTCTTATTCATGCTTGTGGTTATTTATGACTTGGTGATAGAGTTACTTGACTATGTATTCAATTACAAAATATGCATGTTAACTTGAATAGGTTTGATGGTGTTAGTTTTGTGATATACATTCCTATGACTTAATTAATATGTCTTATTGATTTGGTATTGTTTTTGTGAATGTGCATAAAGGTTGCCAATGTAAATTCCGTACTTATTGAAATGTCCATTTTCTTAGCATGATTAAATCATGTGTGCATATCGTCTCATACTTTGTATAAGTTGTGTACTAACCCCATTTCTTCCTTTTCCCCAACATTTTAGGTTTCCTTCGTTTAAGGGCTTTTGGAGATGAATCATCCAAGTAATGTTGGTCCTCACTTTTGGATGGCGATTCCACTATCAAGACATGATGTTGTTTTTAGTATTAAGACCCTTATGTTTCTTTCCTTTTCATTAAGATGTTTAAAGTTGTATGACCCGTATGTGGTCTTTTTTCATTGATGTATGAGCTAGGCCCAATTTGATATAGTCGTTTTAATGATTATGATATGAGATGACTATTTTGGGATGAAGTTATATTTTATATATCTATGTGCAATAAAAGTAGAAGACTAAGTAATCTTCCTATAAAAAGGGTCTATATATACTCGATATATATATATATATATTATGTGTATGTAGAGGTCTATCTAAACCTCCGATTATGACTAATGAAAAGTTTTAATTTTTCCACTAAATTTAACCTACGAATGTAATGATATATGCTAAGTGGCTAGTCTTAGTCCTCAAAGAAGACGACAAGGCCAATTACGTCTAGGGGGTGTTCCCAGATGTTACATTACCCCATGGAAGAATGTCTAGTGGATCCACCAAGAAAGCTACGTTTATGTTTTTATTTTGCTTTGGCCGGTAGACCACTATGAGACCCCAAAAATGACTTAGGCGAACTAGAGCCTAAAATGTTAGTCTTGATGTTCTATGTTTTTAAACATACCTAATATATGGTATAGAGGCAGTAGCTAAAGTATTAGGTGCATTAGAAGTCAAAAATTAAAGGACGACCAAGACGTTCGACGACTAAGTCACCTAGGTGCCTCATATGTGTTTCTATGTGGGTATGCGCTATTAATAATGCTATACGGTCTTTAAATGAGTTTTACAGAATTTATAGGCAGTTTGTCATTTTTAGTTGAGTTTGGCGGTCAAACATCCAAGAACGTCCTTGACATTCGAAAGATGTGCCTAGAAATGACCCTGTGTGTCCAGGCATGTTTCGTCGAGTTTTATGTGTTTGTTTCTTATGAAACTCATAGAATATCATGTTTGGGAAAAAATCTCCAAGGATCAACCAAGGTACCTTGAGGAAGGATCCATGTTTGTGGCCAAAACTACCCAAAGAAAGTCCACCTATTGAGGGAAATCGACATCCAGTCGCCTGGTTGACACCCGTAGGTTGTGGGTGTCGTTGGAACCTTAGACTAGGAAGCCAAGCTTCAATTTTCAAGACTCTGACCCAATCAACAGTGGACAACACAGTACGTAAGTGGAATGACGCCCCGTCTATGAGTTAGTCGTCTATGAACCTATGTCTGCATGCAACTCTCTGTTAAGTGAGGGGGTGATGTTGTATTTCACCTCACTTCTGAATAAGAGTATTGGAGGTTTATTAAGGGTCTTTTGAGTAATTTTAAAAAGCATATAAGTGTTTGACACTTAGAATATTTCATTCTTCCAAATTTAAACATCAAAATCCCTTAAGAACTTCCAAGGACTCCATTGAAGTCCAAAATCAAGGAAGATCTTAGTGTAACGTTTTGAATGGAAATTCTTCATAAAAGTGAAGAAAAGCTTCAAACAAGATATCTATATTGATCCTTGAAACTCGTTTCATCAAGGAGCCCCAATTCTCAAGATGTTTTCTAAAGTTTTCAAAGTTGAATTGTCCAATTTAATGATTCTACCATGGGTTCTTGCATTAATGATTTCGAAACATTGAATAATGATTTAAAGATATTGTATTGAAGATTTTAATCTAAAAGACCTATGAACCCATGAATTTTGATGAACCTTAGAGTTTTGACTAAGTTATGGGTTACTTCATATTAACCTAATGTTGTTGAATTCTAGTGATCCAGGTATTCAATCCCGCCGCTGAGATGCTCAGTTGACTACATAACCTCGATAGGAAAGATTTCTATGGTCTTTATAATGATGTAATAATTGTATTCAATTGATATCTAGGTTGTATAGGATTGATGAATATCTATTAAATTTACCTAGTTTCATTGATTATCATAGTTTTTACTTTGAAATATTATTTATGGCCATTGGTAAGGGATTTATGGTGTTGAATTGGATGATTTAGCATCAAATTAAGGCGTTGAGGATGGAGTTGGGTATTTGCCCTATTCCCTTTATTTTGATTTTATTTATACTCCAATTATGTTGTGATTGGTATGGTCCACTTATGGTGGCAGTGTTATGAGCTTTTCATGCAATTGACATGGCCTTGTCAGTGTTACTTTATGCAATATGATGATAATGACCTTGTCGGTACTACTTGAAGTAATGTGGATATTTGTTTAGTTGATTATATGATGTATGATGATAACTATCGACATGATAAGAAATGTGAAAGTATATGTGTTCTATTTGTTATGAAGGTGATCATGACATTTAGAAAATAATGGTCATTCCTATGTGCTTAAAAGAGTGATATGCTATATCTGATAAGGGAAGAGAATGTTGTGTCTTGTTTTGTCTACTTGTGTCCCTTACTTGACATATGTATGAATGATATGTGGATATGAGATGTCTTGACTAGGTAGGCTTTGTGCACCCTTGTCATATTTGAATGAAAGATATGTGAGACGGTAGGGAATATTAATAACATCATGTAAGTGGTAAAGGTTATGTTATAAATGTTAAAGTCGAGAGTTGTAATGGTATCCTTCGTGGAAAGGATTGGTGGACATAAGGTTAGTTGTTTTGAAAGGCGTCAGATTAATCCTTAGGAAAGTCATAATGAAATATCTTAGTCTCATGTTAAAGGTAACCCTAGTGGACCTCTTTAGTAGGGTGAATATGATTAGGTTATGAACTAGATAAGGAACCTCTTCATGTGACCCTTAAATATCAATTATTCTATGAGAATCAAGACTAGCACCGATTGATTATGTAATGGGAAGTAGATCTACTTGAGAATTAGTCTAGAGTACAATGTAGCTCTACTTGAGAATGAGATTAGTGTATAAAAGCCCTTCATATGCCTTAACCATGTACCTACATTTGACGTTTCCTACTTCTACCCTTGGCAAATACAACACCCTCATCGGAGTAGGTTAGAACTCCGGATTCCATGTTTAGATATCATGGTCTATATCAGTTATTGTCTATTCTCATCTTGTGCGATACTTATTAATACTAGAGAAATTCTATGAAGTTAAGGTGGTTGTATGGGACACTATCTAGGCATTGCACAATAGGCTTTGAAGGTGTTAGTTAGAGTACCTAGGTCTTGTCCAAGACCATTCATTACTTTAATGTCATTTATGTGATGTATGAGTCTGAATGAACTAAAGAATTAATGACTTATATTATGAAATTTGTACAAGGAATAAGTACATATCTAGAGTCGTTTAAGGTTGTCTTGTAAAGGTTTAAAGGGGACATATGAATGGTAACTTCGTATTTTACCTAGATGAGTCTTATTAATGACTCTAGTTATGGAAAAATTTTGATTTTGGGGACATGATCCGAACTTAGAAAGTCTTAAGGATTATTTAGGTATTCTTGAAGAAGTCATGGACATTATCTTCCTGATTTAAGTAAGTCTTTTGATAGCCTTTGATGAGGAAATGTCATTGTGTATGTGTTGATTTATTTGATGTCTTGAAGTGTGTATGTGACCCATTATAAGTAATCTTAAGGATCGTTAAGGAACATCTAAAGCGGGTGTACAGGAGTTCTTTTATTGTGTGACTTAAGTGAATTTTAGGATAACTTTGATTGGGATAATTACATGCTAAAGGGTGTTTGAAGTGAAGATTAATTACTTCACTGTACAGTGACTAGACTTCGCTCTATTAGTGAATGGACTCACTATTAAGTGATCCTAAAATGCATTAAATGTTTACATGTTATCTTATGGATTTCTAAGTTTATAAATGTTGTTCTTATGATTATAATATTATTTTTAAATGAAAAGATGCATTTTTCCAATAAATGTTCGTTTTCATGATTTTTGTGCATAATTCCGTACTTAGTGCATGTGGTTGTACTAACTCCATCCTTTTATCTCCCTATATAGTTCTTGGTAGGTGACGAGCTTTTGGGAGTGAAGACTTGGACTGTAGAATCATTCAAGAGAAGTTGAAGCATGTCCTAATTTCACTCGAGTGCGTATATGTCTTTTATATTTTCCATTCAAAGTATTGTAATAGACTAAGTATTACTATGTTCGTATTTTGAAGTATGGGCCGTGTCCCAAGTTTTCTGATGTCTTAAGATGATGAGATTGAGACTTAGTATTTCCTATTGCTTTATATGAACGAGTTTTTAAAGACTATAATATGTTCAGTAAAAAGTTTTAATTCTGCATTCCTTTTCACTATTTTTCTACGATAAATTTTATGTAATGGCTTGTACATGACCTCCGAGAGGTCAAGTACGCCAGTTGCAATCAAAGATTGCCCTATCTTCTAGAGTGTCATATCGGGATATGACAAGCTTGACATCAGAGCATAGGTTTGTGAAAGGAGTATTAAGAATCGAAAAGTCTCATCAAGTCACGTCTAGTAGAGTCTTGACCATCGGCGTGTGTTGCGACACCTCTATGGTTGAGAGGTTATAGGACGATAGAGTTTCCCTTCTTTTCTACTACTATGTCTTGTCGTAGGGTAAAGGTTATGATTACTCTTTTCTTATGGTTTTCCTTGTGTTTCTAGGAAGATGAATACGAGGAGGACACCAGCTAGGAGAGTTTAACAGAATGAGGTGTAAGAGAATATTCCTTCTCAATTTGAGGAAGTTTAGAAAGTTCCACAAGGTGCTCAAGTCCATATTGTGGAAGGAGGTGATGAACCCACGAAGTAGGGTAATAGGGATGCTAGAGAGGCTTTGCTTGATTTATACCGAGCCATAACTACTAAAGTGAATTCGAGTACAGTACCTAGGGCGAATGTGGTGGAGAGCATTATGACCTCTAGGTTGGGAGATTTTTGAAGGATTAATCCTCCTACAGTTCTTGGTTGTTAGGTGGGAGAGAATCCCCAACAGTTCTTTGATGGGGTATGCAAGGTGTTTAGTGCCATGGGGGTGACATCTAGTGAAAAGGTGGAGTTGGCTTCATATCAATTGAGGGATTTTTCTTTAGTGTGGTACACTCAATAGAAAGACAATAGGCCGATTGAGTTCGGTCCCATAGAGTGGGAGGAATTCAAAAGGGCTTTCTTAGGGAATTTATTTCTCCATGTGAGGAGGAAGGTGAATATTGGGAGGTTCATTGACCTAATTAAGATAAGGGGAAGGTTGAAGACCCAAACATAGGAGAAGTGCAAGAATTTTTAAGAGAAGCATAAGGGTTGTGAAAAAGGGGAAAGTCAATAGGAAAGGTCAACTTATATTTAAGAAGAAAGACCCAAATCAAGATGGAGCTATTGTTTCAAAATAGATGCTTGGGATAGGTAGTAGTTCTATAAATTTTAAGCCTACTTATTCTACCTGTGGAAGGAGTCACTATGGGAAGGGTCTACCTGTACTAGTGGTTGTTTTTGTTGTGGTAAGGAAGGACATAAGGTGAGACATTGTCCTAACATTGCATCTAGAGAAGAGAGAGTAAGCAAGTTTCTCTTAGTTCTCCAAAGGATGATGCTCCAACAAACAGGGGTTTCTATGCACTACGGACTGGATGATCAAAGCCCGATGATAATGGTGATGATGATAACGGTAAATACTTTATTTTCTTTCTAGATGTAAGAGTTCCTTCTATGTGGGGGAGTATGATTAGTAAATAGGATAGAATTGTATATAAGCATTTTGCACGTGAATGGAGTTTAGGAGTTTTGTTGAAATTCAATTTCATTAAGTTATTCTAATGTGTATTTTATGAAGTTATGATTATATTATATGATATGTTTACTTTAAATATTATCATGTTTATATCATGAATTTCCTAAAAGTTGCATTTTTAAAATAATTGCTAAAAATCACTGTATGTTTGAGAATGCTCATTGTAAAATTTTTGGAAAAGTGACTAATTGATTCTTTGGTCTAAAATTTTTCAATGTGGTTATATCTGATTTTTGTAAGTATAAAATTAAATATAATATAAGTTTTTACTATTTGGAATGAAGCATATGTGTTTTGTAGCATAATGAGTTACTGAATTTTTTTATAGTTTCTGTAGTGTTGTGAATCTCTTTACTATGTGAACTTAATGTTTTCTTATTGGATACGTGTTTTATGGTTCTGTTATTATCTTCTATATGAATCTCTATTCTTGGAAGTGTTGAAAGAGTGGCAAGTGTCATTCGAGGACAAATGTTGTCCAAGTAGGGGGGGTTGTATGACCCCAAAAATGACTTATGCAAAATAGATCCTAACATGTTGGTCTTTATTGTCTCAAATCCTAAATAGGTCTAATATATGGTATGTAGGCAGTAGCTAACGTATTAGGTGCATTGGAAGTCAAACGTCAAGGGACAACCAAGACGTTCGACGACTAAGTCACCTAGGTGCCTCATATCTTGATCTATGTGTGTATGTGTGATTAATGAGGTTATAAGGTCTTTAAATGAATTATTATATTATGTATAGTAAGTGTGTCATGATTTGTGGAGTTTTGAGGTAAAACAGCCAAGAACGTTTTGAAGATGAGCTTTGAAATGACCTTGTGTGTCTAGGAATGTTTCGTCGACTTTTATGTGTTTTTTTGGATGAAATTCATGTGAGAGGTGGTAAAATTATAGAAAGTCATGTTTGGGTTGTAAACTTCCGGTCAAACATCTCCAGGGACCAACCAAGGGTCCTTGAGTAAGTACCCATGTTGGTGGCAAAAACTGCCTAAAGGCAGTCAGCCAACGGAGGGCAATGGACTGCATGTGGCCTGGTTGAAGCCCCATATGTGGTGGGCATCATTGTAGACTTATACTAGGAATCCAATCTTCCATTTCAAAGACTCTGACACAATCAATGGTGGACATCATAGTCCGTAAGGGGATTGACGCCCATCAATGGGTCGGTTGTCTACGAACATGTGCCTACGTGCAACTCACAGTTAAATGGGGGGTGATCTTGTAATTTCACCCCACTTCCAAATAAGATTATTGGAGGTTTATTAAGGGTCTTTTGGGTATTTTAAACAAGTATATAAGTTTTTAACACTTAGAATATTTCATTCTTCAAATCAAAACCCCAAAATCCCTTAAGAACTCCCGAAGACTCCATTAAATTCGAAAATCAAGGAAGACCTTGGTGTGACGATTTGTTTAGAAATTCTTTATCAAAGTGAAGATTTAACTTCATAAAGGTATGGATATTGACCCTTCAAACTCGTTTGATCAAGCAGCCCCAATTATCAAGATGTTTTTTAATGTTTTCAAAGTTGAACTGTCCAATTTCATGATTGTACCATAGGTTCTTGCATTAATGGTTTATAAACCATGAATAATGACTTAAATGATATTGCATTGATGATTTTAATCTAAATTACCTATGAACCCATGAATTTGAAGAACCCTAGATCTTTTACCAAGTTATGGGTTACATGATATTAACCTAATGTTGTATAATTCTACTATAGATTTCTATGGGGTTTCAATAATTTAATAATTGTATTCAATTGATATCTAGGTTTTATTTTATTGATGAATCTAAATTGAATTGACCTAGTTTCATTGATTATCATACATCGAATTGAGGTATTGAGGATGAAGTGATGGTATTCTTACCTATTACCTTTATTTTGATGTTATTTATACTTAAATTATGTTCCAATTTTTATGTTTCACTTATAGTGGCAGTGTTATGTGCTTTACTTGCAATTGATGTGGCCTTGTCGGCGTTACTTTATGCAATATGATGATCATGTCCTTTTCGGCACTACTTGAAGTAATGTGGATATTTGTGTAGTTGATTATGTGAAGTAAGATGATATCTATGTACATGTTAAGCAATGTGAAAGTATATGTGTTGTATTGATATTATGTAGGATATCATGTTAGACTATGAGTATGTGCTTATAAGTGTAGTCTTAGATGTTGAAACATAATTGTTCGTACGTTACTATATGAGTCATGATGGTTATATTTATAATAATATAGTAATGTATAGGGTTACATTAAGAAGATAATGGTCATTCCAAAGTTCTTAAAAGAATGATATGCTATATGTGATAAGGGAAAAGAATGTTGTGTCTTGTTTGGTAGACTTGTGTCCCATACTTGACATATGTATGAATAATATGTGAATATGAGATATCTTGACTAGGTAGGCTTTGTTCACCCTTGTCATGTATGAAAGAAAGATATGTCACACCTTATAGGATATTAAGAAGGTCATGTACATGGTAAAGATTATGTTATGAATGTTTAAGTTGGGAGCCGTAATGGTATCCTTCATGTAAAGGAATGGTGGACTTAAGGTTGATTGTTTTAAAGGGCATCATATTAATTTATAGGAAATTCAAAATGAGTTATCTTAGTCTCCATTTTAAGGTAACCCTAGTTGACCTCTTTGGTAGGGTGAATATGATCATGTGACCCTTTAATGTCAATTACTCTCTGAGAATCAAGGTTATCACGAGTTATTTTGTAATGGGAATTAGCTCTACCGGAGAATGAGACTAGAGTACAATGTATCTTTACATGAGAATGAGACTAGAGTGCATAAAATCCCTTCAAACTCCTTAACCATGTTGCTACATGGGATGTGTCCTAGTTCAGCCCTTGGCAAGTAGAAAACCCCCATCAGAGTACGTTAGAACTCCGTATGTGACAAATGTGACAAACCTCATCCCTTTCCTAATGGAGGTTAGTTGGTCTTACTCATAATGAATAAAATGACAATATTTGAAGTGTTTTCATTTTTTGTGAAATTTTGTAAAAATGATCAAGTTACAGTGAAATTACAGTGAAGTATGTCTATAGACTTGAAAATTTGTAATTCTTCTTGTTTTGAGTTATGTGGTGCATGTTGACATAGTTAGTCTTTATCAAATTATATTGAGCATGCTCATAGTTTTATGACTTGATATTATTTACTCCTCAATGATAAGTTGAGCTCATGGTTATGTGAGAAGGATATTCCTTATGTTGTTATTTGAAGTTCTTATATGTAGTAATTGAAGTTTAGAATTGCTATATTTAAATGTCATGATTTATGTTGTAACTCATAGTATAATGTATTGTTGTTGGTTGGGATTCTAGTGTTGAGTGTATCTCATCCTTTCAAAAGATTTTAGTGTCATTCGGGGACAAATGTTCCTGGGGGGTGGGGGTGGGTAATGTAACACTCCGAAAGTCTAAGACAACTTTTATAGCCTAACATGCGTTTCTAAGGGTTTTATCATTTTTTTATGTTCCAAAAGAGCGTGTGTTAGTCATTTAGGAAGTTTTAGAATCTAAACGTCAAAGAGCGTCCATAACATCCGAAAACTAGTTCAAAAAGGTGCTTTTGTGCGTTAGCCTATTTGACTAAGTTTTAAGAGACCGAAAATGATGCAATTTGGTGGTAAGATGTCTAACACGCATTAGAGTAGTATACAATCAAAAATTCCGAGTATGACTCCACAAGGACCAACCAAGGGCCCTTGAGGAGGACCATTGCAATTCACAAAAAGCTGCCAAAAGGCAGTGTCCACTAACGAGTGCAAAATGACGGATTGTGGGACAATCGACCGGGAATCTATGGCCACCGTTTATGGAAACTTAACCAAATTTGAGAAGGGCCTGTTTTGGACAGTCTTGGACAAAACTGAAGGACCAACTGGATGGTTGGTCCCTTGGCCGTCGTTTGATAGACGGGCCATTTGTTGAAGTCTCATCTATGAGCTCACTGATTTTCTGCATGTTTTTATTCAGAAAAATCAATTAAGTAGGTGGTTAGTTAATTGAATAGGGGTTAAGGGAGGTATAATTAAGTTTGTTAATGACCTATATAAAGACCCTATCCTAATTAAACTAACCCAACCCTCATAAATACCCAAACATAAATTGCTCCTCTTTCTCTCTTCTTTCTCACTCTCAAAGAAACCTCACTGAAGACCAAGCTATAGATGGGTTCTAGGGATCCAAATGATCAAGTTTTTCCATTAAACTTCATCAATTAGTAAGGTGTGATATTTCTTTCATCTTTGGAATTTCCTTCCCCAAAGGGCTCCTCCAATTTTTTTTCAAAAATATGAAATTCAAGTGGTTTTACTTCCAATATGACATAAATATGGTGAATTACTTTGTTTATTATTTCTTTTGGATATTATGAGTATATTAACATGAATTATGATTCAATTATAATACATATTGATATATTGGTCCAAATTGTAGAAGATGACCTATTCCTATAAACCCTAGGTTCTGATCTTGAATTGAATTGTATTTTATTGACTTAATTGCTTTTGTTAGTGTGTGATTTACTATCCTATGTTTTTACTATGCTAATTAAGAGTATATTGTGATAAATTTTTACAACCTCGAAAATGATCTTGGTTGAAGTGAAACTCAACACTTAATGTTTTGTTATGTTAAAAGGTCATATGTCCAACAACGCCCATGATGTTCGGAAATTAGTCGCATTGGATCTAGTGTATCATAGTGTTTTGTAGTGGAGTTTTTGGGGATGTGTTGAAGATAAAATTGAGTATTGATGGTTCCTACGATTATCCTTATATACAAAGGTTGAAACGTTTGAGATGGATGCCACGGGGACCATTAAAAGGGTTCCCAAAGAGGACCCAAACATGAGACTACCAAGCTGCTCTGCTAGCCAGTTTTAGACAGTGGCTACGCGACACGTAGCTGTAAACCAGTGGGGAAAAGTTTTTCTCTGTGATGCGAGGCTGTCACAAACCATTCTTTCCATGAATTTTAGAAAAATAAGATTTTCAAGTGCCTCTACGACGCACAGTAAAATCCCAGATTTCGTTGCGTCGTTTTTAAGTCAAATTTTAGTTGGTTAATTTGTCCAATAAGTGTAGGGGTCTTTTGGGTAATTTAGGGGTCAATTATGGACTATTATAAGACCTATTTAATCACCTAAACTCACCAATCAAATCTAAAAGCCTCAACTTAAAACAAAACCTATCCATTCACTCTTTACAAAACTCCATTGTTGAAGCTTTGAAGCTCCAAGGAAGAAGATAGATTTCTCATGTTTTTCTCCTGCAATCTTGTGGGATTTTAATCATAATTAAGTTATGTTTATTCATCCTTGAACTTTTTTTATTCAAGGAGTAAATTCCAATGATTTTCAAAGATGATGAAAAACATGAGTTGTCCAATTTTCTAATCTAGCCATTGGTTCTTGCAATAAAGGTTTTGAAACATTGTATTATAATTGTATTGATCTTAATTTGATCATTTTGACCTAAAAACTCTAAGAACCTATGCAAACCATGCACTTCTAGTTTGGACTATTTTATCGGTGAAGTGATCATTTCTCAATGCTTATGAATTCTAGTGTAGTTTTCTTTGGGCTATTCAATGATGTAAGAATTATATTGGATTAATGAATAAGTTGTCTTAGATTGATAAATATATAATTAATTGATTTAAATTTATTGATTATTATGATTTTTGTATTGAATTGATCATCATGACCATGGGTAAGGGCCTGTTGGTATTGTATAGGATCATTTAGCTACAGATTGAAGTGGTGAAATCAAATTGGTTGTATGTTGCCCTAGTTATCTTTATTTTATGTAATGTATGTCATGAATTATGTTGTGATTGGTATGGTCTAGTTATGATGGAGGTTCTATGTGCTTTACTTGTGAATTATGTGGCCTCGTCCTCATTACATTATGAATAGTATTGAACATGGTCTTGTCATCATTGCTTTATGAATAGTGATATTACAATGTTAAGACTTGATTATGATCAATGTGAAGGACTATGTGATATATGTGTATGTTTGAGATTGAAATCTCCTAATTGACGATATGTGATTATAATAGACTAGGGTGATGTGTCTAGGTGTGTTACTAGTGTGTCTTTATAGGTTAAGTTGATTATCCCTGCATGATACTTGAACACTATTCTATATGTGATATGGAGATGATATGTGTGTATTGATAGGTAGACTATGCTCGTTACTTGATTCATTAAGAATATGAATATGAACATCTTGACTTAGTAGGCTTATGAACCTTTGTCTTGTATGTGTATGAATGAAAGTTGAATTAAAGTCTAGGATCGGTAGACCTAAGATGGTACCTTTCTAAGTATGACTAATATGTTGAATGTTCTAACTAAAGAGAAGGTTAAGAATGAACTTTCCTTATAGGACTTGAGTTGTATCCCTTGTGGACCCATTCTTGGTAGGGGTATTATCAGTTAGTAGGAAAAATATATGGTACCTTCTCTTATACCTTTAGATGATTGAACTTACTCTATGAGAACAAAGGATTGCATAGAGTGAATATGTTATAGTTTGTACATCTACTTGAGAAGGAGATTATAGTGCAATGTATATCTACTTGAGAAGGAGACTACAGGGAATAAAAGACCTTGATATACCTTAACCATGTGCCTACATGGAATGTTCCCTAGTCCTACCATTGGCAAGTAGAACACCCTTCATCGGAGTAGGGTAGACTCCGAATTCCATGCTAGCTAGTATGGTATTTGTTGGTTATTTCCTATTCTCATCATGTGGGAAACATGTTATTGTTGGGTAAGTAGTATGATGTTTTGGTAGTGGAAAGGAATGCTATGTAGACATTGCACGACTAGCCTTTCGAGGTGGTAGTATGTGAGTCCCTAGGTCTTCTACAAGACCATTATGTGAAAGTACTTCATTGATGAATGTCCTGTGACGGGTCAAATAAATATAAAAGGTATGTTAATGAAAAAGGTATCTATCTTGGGTAGCTTTAAGGGTTACTTAGGTAGACTTGAAGATGGTGTATGGAGGTATCTTGATTTGTTACTCAAGTGAATCTTAGACTAAGTGTAGGTAGTATAAAGGGTTATTTAGATATGCTTGAAGAGGGTATATGGGCGGTCTCTTCTTGTCTTACTTAAATAAATCTGAAGATAACCTTTGGTAGGAGGGTCATATGATATATGGTTTGAAAAGATATTGATGCTATATTATAAAATGTAACTAAATATTTTTATGTGGACTTCTAAGTGATTCTTATGCTTGTATTATGAAGTTTTACTCAAAAAGAGCATATTTTATACAAAAGTTCGTTTATCCTGATTGTATGCATTATGAAATTCTTAGTACAAGTGATTGTACTAAGAGCCTGTTTGGCTCAGCTTAAAAGCTGGTCAAACTGACTTACAAGCTGGTTTTTGACATATTTAACTGTTTGGCAATACTCAAAATAACTTATTTTAAGTTAAAAAAAACTTATTTTAAGCCAAAAGTTAAAAGCTGGGGTAGGGGTGTTTTTTTTTAGCTTATAAGCTGTTTTAAGTTGACCACATTTTTATCTTTTTGCCCTTAATATTTTTATACAATCCCCAAATTACCCATATAACTCTAACATCTCTTTCTTCCATTTTTCCCTTTTCACGTTTGGCATAACAACTTCAGCACTTTTATCCAAACGCATAACTGCTTATTTTTAAAATAAGTTTCAGCACTTTCAAAAGTACTTTTTTAAAGCTACTTTTATTAAGTCCATCCAAACGGGCCCTAATTCCATACATTTTTTATATCTCTAAAGGAGTAGGTGGCATTTGAGGAGTCTTGAAGTTGAAGCATGGATAAGTGTTCATTCAAGCAAAGAGTTTGGTGTCCTCACTAGATTCGATGACATCTTGATATATAAATTTCCTTATTGAAAGTATTGTAATAGACTTAGCTATTTTCCTATATGTTGAAGTATTGGGCCGTGTCCCAATATATATTCGTATGCCTAAGATGGCGACTTTCAAACATGGATTTTTATTATGTTTTTCTATAAAAGAGATAACTGAAATATTACTATTTTGTGTGAAAAGTTTTAATTCCGCACAACTACTTTCCATACATGTATGCAACGAACGATGACAAAGGGCTTGTACAAGACCGCCAAGAGGTCAAGTACGCCGTGTTGCCATCCGAGAGTTCCATATCCTTATAGGGTGTATTCTCACCTCTTAACAAACTTGGTATCAGATCATAATGTTATGAAGTAGTCTATAGTACCCAAGAGTCTCAAAAATCCACATTTGGTAGAGTCTTGATTGAGTCGCGACACATCTATGGGCGAGAGGCTATAGAATGATAAAGTTTGACTTTCTTCATTAAGCTTGTGTCGTTCCTATAGAGATGAGGTTTTAAGTGTCTAATCCTAATCTCTTATCTTGTGTATATAGGAGTATGACTATAAGAAGAATGGCCGCTACACGATTGAAAGAAGGAAGAGTGCATGAGGAAATTCCTCACGGTAGACTAGATCCACAAGGAGTTCAAGTTCCTCAAGATGCCCAAGTGCCTCCCCAAAGTTATCATGTCCCTATTGTAGGTAGGGGGAATGAGGTTACGGTGGCTCCCTCGATTATGTCTAACGGAGATATTAAAGAGTATCTTCTTACCCTAGCCAGAGTTATAACAACTCAAGCAAACTTTACACACTGACCCTAAAACATATAGAGGGAGTGAGAGTTTTCACAGGACACAAGTGACTTCTTTATGCATATTTCATTGGTCATCGCAGAAGTTGCTCTACTTATACTACCTGGTAGTGTAATAGATGTTCAATCAACTACTCCTCAACATGTACTGATTGTTGATGATGAGATTCTTAGTTTTTATGATCGATTCAATCTGTTTTATTAAAGTTAACCGAGTCTCATTTTAGTTTGTTCCAGTCATCTTCAAAAAAGTTGATCTGTCTGTGTTGCTGTCACAGTAAACTAAAACTGCCCTCTGTATCTTGACGACAAATTTTTTGATTAATTTTTTAACCCAAGCAACTTGTGTCGTATGATTCAGTTAAGTAATTTTTAAACCAATTAGCTCCTCAATTGTATTATGCACATTGTTCCTCCTACATTAAGAGTAATGACATAGTGGAACAGTGTTCACATGTTAGTAAGATTATCACGGTTAAGGTTACTTATGATAATAGTTTCACCAGTGAGTACTGAATCAATTTCATGATTTTGTTACATTAATGCCTTTAATTAACATGGATGGTCATGTCATGCTCAAACTATTTTTCAGTTTAAACTATTGAAAAAATAGGAATGCAACTATTGAGCTGTTAGGAGACTTCATTTAACATTTAACCCCAATGTACTGTTATGTCTATATGTTACAGAGAGGGGCCATCAGAAGCCTCAGACAAAGATTGTTGTGTTGATTATATATATACTGTATGTGTGTTTGACTTATTATGTGATTTAAAATTAGTTATGTAATTTGATTACTGTTTTTATAAGTTCTGCAATATTATACAGTACTTTAATGTATAAAATTATAGAAATTCTGAAAATTTTAGAAACTCAAATGTGGCAATCTAGTATAATAAGCTATCCATCTGTCAACCTTATATCATATATACATTCCTGCTACTTCTTTCACTTAAACAATCTTATTATTTTGTAGGTTTACTTATTATTGGGAAACAAATTGAAGAGATTTAAACAAAGAAAAAAAGAATGAATCAATCAACAATGCTAAAGAAAAAGGGTTTGAATCCAAACAAAGCTCAAAGTCCATTGAAGAATCTGGATGTTTATATGCAATACCGATCAAGTGCTGAATTGACCAACAAATTCAAGATTAAGAGAGAACAACTTGCAAATGAACTCAATGATAAACTAAGAAAGAGCAGGCACCAATACCACATAAAAGAAAGAATTCTAAGGATTTCATTCCACAACAAGGAAAGATCAAATTGCTTGGGCACAAATCAGTCATTCAATCATCTTCAAGGGAAGAGCTTAGAACCTCACGTATGATTGCAGTGAAAGGACAAACTAAACAGAGGTTATTTCAATATGAATAGTCCATTCAAGATAATGGAACTAAACTACCTATGAATAACTCTAGGTTCCATACGTCATTAAAGAAAGATGTTACTGCTTCAGCACATGTGTCTGGAACAACACTAGGTAATGGAGAGGATGGAGAGGCACGCCATGATATTCTTGATCTACCGAATTGCAAACAGGTAAGGAGGAAGTCGGTCATACCAGCTAGTAGTCTTGATCAGTTTCTAAAAGATCAAGGGATACACAAAGATGATGAAACAAAATGTGACAACAACACAACAAGTGATGTCGAATTCATACATACTCCTATTATTAATGAACATAACAAAGGATTGGATGATCGTATGGAACAAGAAGAATTCAATAAAGATAAATGTGATGTTGAAGAGGAAAGTGACATTGATTGTAGTACAAAAGGTATGTTTTAAACCTTGTAAAATTTAGAACTCATTATAAAAGAAATATCTTATTACATGTCTGTTACATCAATCTAGAAATGTCGAAGCCAAAAAAAGTTCGAGGACATACAACATGTAAGGATGTTCATGCAAGAAATTTTGAAGAAAGAAAGGAGGTGACATTTGATAAAGGACAAGCGGTGGGAAAAACTAATAAGATAGTGTCACAATTAAGAAACTTTATAGGAACAATTGCAAGGAATCCTAGATTCATCAGCTTGATGTACACTAGTTGGCATGTGGTGCCAAAGGATACTAAAAAGCGCATGTGGGGAATACATCAATGTAAAAACAACCACTCTTGAGAATTCATATTTTATTTTATTTTTTTACTTACTGAAACTAAATATATTTTATTTTGCATAGTCCAAATTTCAACTTCCAGTAGAAGGAAAGAAGTGGGTGATGACTGGTCTTCGTGATGCTTGGAGGTGCCACAAGCAAAAAATTAAAAAGATTTTTTTTGATAAAAACAGTACCCTTGAGGATATTCTAGCAAAATGTCTTGATGGTTTCCACATAATCAATTCTGCCAGTTGATCGAGTATTGGAAACATCCAACTGTTCAAGTAAGGTTAAAATTGTGCATTTCCACTCATCGACTAATTCTGCATCATATTTTTTTTTATACATATCAATTCAATTATCTCATTGTTTTTAACAATAGGCTATATGCGAGATGAATTCTCAATACAGGAAAAACAAAAGAAGAGGCATCGGATGTGAACTATTAATTTTGCTAGAGTACGCGTGGCATTGGTAATACTTAGCTGAAATTTCATACAAAATTTGATTTTCATTTCTTTGTACTTTATAAGAACTTACTGATTTTTTAAAATTTCTTTTGATATAATTTGTAGCGTGCAGCCAAAGACAACAACGAAGAACCATCAAAGCCTGAAATATTTATTGCAACTCGTACCAAGACGGGAAAGGAAATCCAGGTTGATACCCAAGTTGCAATAGTAAGTTTTTTAATGAGGATTATTAGTGAATTTTATTCAGACTTAACATTTATATTGTGGGGAATTTGACTACATTAAATTTTAATCACGTATGCCTTCTTCTTCTTCTTCTTGTGCAAGTTCGAGGAGATATCAATTATTTGTCGATATTGTTTAATTATTTTTTACGAAAAGTTTTCATAATGTTTTAATGCTTGATCGCTATAATAGGATTGGAAATGAAATAGTACTTACAAATTCACTATGGATGCCAATTTTATTCAATAGGCTGAACTTCAAAATTTCCAAAATTCATGGGGAAACAGCTGATGATGCATTTAGGGCAGTATTTGGAAAGGAGCAGCCTGGTCGAGTTAGGTGCTATGGTAGATTAGTGACAACAATTTCTTTGAAGAAAGATGAGGAAATTAACAATCTAAACAATAGCATGCCGATGAAATCACTTCTCTAAAGGAAGAATTGAGAGAAGAAATGCGACATTTTCAATAATAAAATTATGACACTCTTTTCTACCTTTAGCTTCTGAATCCAACTCATTGTAAAGGCTATTGTAGCTGGTCTTTTAATGGTCTGTCTGCACCTTTATGAAGCTATTGCTATTTTATTAATATTGGTGTCTGTTAGCTAGGTGGTTGTGGCTGTTAGTATTAATGTGGTGCATCCTGTGATTAAAATGTCTACATGCTTGACAATTATAATACTATTGTTAATAGTATAGAGTTTAATGGTTTGCAAACCTTTACCTTCTAGGGTACAGAAACCATCTAGAGCTTGACCATTAATAGAAGATCTTTTTGGTAGATTTATTATGTTTGATAGATCCTTAATGGTTACTTGTTTAAACTACAGACAAGGCAAAGAAAATTGGAGAGGAAAATCTGCAGGGGATTTTCTTGCAGCCTGGTCCTCTATTTTTTGTTCACTGTCTGTTAAATCTTTACCTTGTTCAAGATTTTGTTTGTGTCTTTTTATAGCATTCCTTCTCTTCTTACTAAACATTTCTCTTGTCTGTATTTTTTGTTTTTGTCTTTTTTGTTCACTGTCTGATGATGAACCTTACCCTAGAGATGCAGTCTGATGATGTTTGTGCCTTTTTTTTATGCACTAGAGATGCAGTCTGATGATGGACCTTGCCCTATGCTGCAGTTCTTTGAAAATATAATGTTCATGTTGTTATGTATTGATTTTTGTGGTCATTCTAAATTATGTTATGAACCTTGTTTCCAGTGGTCATCTCTTGTTTGTTTGAACTACTTGTGTATAATTTTTACATTGAAGTTTACAACAGAAGACTGCACAAATCAAACTTTTGAAGTTTAATTTTTGAGAGCCAACAATAGAAGACTGCACAAATGTTGTAGTCCTTATAATGTGTAATTCTTACATTGAAATTTTATTTTGATTTGGATTGGTTGTCTTACAGTGAATTCTCTCTGATTATGCACTTCATCAATTAATTCACAAACTTATAATTTTATTTTAAATGTGTAGGAAAATGCAGGTAACTAAATTTGGCCAGAAGTAAATTTGATCTATTGTGGCAAAATATGAAGAAGTTTTGTATTGTTGTCATATACGTTTGAATGACACTTTTGGGTTTTTGGAACTTGTTGATATTAGACATCTTTAAGCAACCACTTTCTATGTTTTGGTTGTACATGAAATATTTCTCGAAGTTTATTTTAAATATATATCTTCAATTTAATGATTCATTAGTTCATTTTGTGTTTTAGGTCACTTGTATGTATGTAAATATATTATATGTATTTGTGCTACCTGTAGGGTTATAAATGTTGAAGGTACACTTTGTAAGTGTTGCTCTAGGTAGATAAAAAGTTACACTTTGAAGGTGTTGCTCTAGGTCTATAAAGTTACACTTTGCAAGTATTGATTTAGGTAGATATAAAGTTACACTTTGTAAGTGTTTATCTAGATGAGATATAAAATCAACACTTAATAGGTGTTGCTATAGATGAGATATAAAGTAACAATTTGTAAGTGTTGCTATAGCTGACATATAAAGTAACACTTTATAAGTGTTGCAATAGATGAGATATAAAGTTAAACTTTATAAATGTTGCAATAGATGACAAATAAAAGGCAACACTTTTTAAGTGTGACCAATAAATCTGAAAAGGCAACGTTTTTAAGTTTAGTCTAAAAAAATAGGTGTTGCTAATGCACGTCTTCAAAGCATACCCTTATACCTATTTGGCTACGCTTTAGAAGTGTAGCCAAAGATGGCAACATTTAAAAAGTGTTGCCTAATGTCAAAGGTTACGCTTCTTTTGGGCAACCCCTAAAAAGTGTTGCTGAATGTACAGAAGTGTAGCCTTTTATCACAGGCCACACTTTTTGTTAGTTTAGGCTACACTTACGTGGTGTTGCTGTAGGCCGAAAATGGTGTAGTGAATGTCAGTGTGCATGTCAATGTCAATGTAAATAACAATCTTAAAGTAAACGTCAATGTAAATGTAAACATCAACATAAACATGAATGTCAAAATCGACGTGACACTTAACATGAACGTAAATATTGATGTAAACAGCAACGTGAAAGTCCATGTCAAAGATAAGGTCAATGTCAATTTCATCATCAATATCAACGTCTACGTTAATGTCTATGTGAACCTAAAGGTGAACGTTAATGTCTACGTCAATGTCAATATCAATATAAATGTAAGTTTAAATATCAACAATCAATGTAAACTAAATGTTAGTGTGAGCGTAAACATCAACATAAATATGAACTTCAATGTAAATGTCACCATGAATATCAACATGAACGTGAATTTTAATGTGGACGTGAACACAAATATTAACGGAAACGTCAACGTGAATTTGAAGGTCAATGTGAACGTTAACGTGAATGTCAACATGAAGGGGAACTTCGACATCAACATCAACGTAAATGTCAATGTCAATGTGAACGTCAATATGAATGTCAAAAAAAACATCAATGTCAATTTGAATGTCAATGTTAACGTGAATATCAATGTAAACGTAAATGTTAACGTTAACGTAAATATCAACATAAACATAAACGTCAAAATCAATATAAAAGTAAATGTCAACATGAACGTCAACGTCAACATTAAACTAAATGTCAACATAATCATGAACATCAGCATAAATATAAATTTGAGCATCAACGTGAACGTCAACGTCAATCTCAACGTGAGTGTCAACATTAATTTTAATGTGAATGTTAACGTGAACGTCAATGTAAACGTGAACGACAATGTGAACATTAAAGTGATGTCAATGTAAACTTCAACGTGAACGTCAATGTTAAAGTGAATTTTAACATCAACATCTACATCAACTTCTATGTGAACGTGAACATCAACATCAATATCATTGTGAACATCAAAATCAAAATCAATGTGAAAGTCAACATCAAAGTCGACTATAACGTGAAGGTGAACGACAACAAGTACACTAATGTCAACGTAAATTTCAATTTAAACGTCAACATCGATGTGATCGTCAAAGTTAATGTGAACTTAAATGTCAATGTCAACATGTAAGTCAATATCAATGTGAACATTCAAGTCAACATCAGCATCGATGTAAGCATCAATATAAGCATTATCGTCAACGTCAATTTCAATATCAACATCCATATAAACGTTAATGTGTTGGTAAATACGAACGTGATTGTCAATATAAACATAAATTTCTGTGTAAACATAAATATCAACGTTAATGTTAACATAAACATAAATGTCACTAGAAATGTCAAAGTGATGTGTCCTAGTTTTACCCTTTGCAAATAGAACACCCTTTTCGGAGTAGGTTAGAACTCCGGATTCCATGTCTAGATATCCTGGTCTATGTCACTTATTGCCTATTCACATCAATATGGGATACCTAGAGGCATCAGAGAAGTTCTATGATGCTTAAGTGGTGGTATGGGACACTATCTAGACATTGCACAATAGGCTTTGAAGTTGTTAGTTAGAGTCCATAGGTTTTGTCCAAGACCATTAATTGAATGTCCTTGAGTGATGAATGAGTCTTAAATGAACTAATAAATGTAATGACTTAAGTTGAGAAAACATGGTAAATAAATAATTATTTATCTAGCGTAGTTAAGGGTTGTCTAGATAAGGTGTGAAGGGGGCATAGGAATGGTCACTCCGTATATGACCTAGATAAGTCTTAAGAATGACTCTAGTTAGGGAAGATGGTTAATTATTTTGACATGATCTAAGCCTTAGGTAGTCTTAAGGATTATTTATGTAATCTTGAAGAGGTCAATCATGTATTATATCTTCTTGATTTACTTTATAAGTCTTTTGATATCCTTTTGAAGGAGAATGTCATATTATGTATGTGTTCATGTATTAAGTTGGAACGATTCTATCTTAAGTAGTCTATAGGATGTCTTAAGTATGTGTATAAGGGATTTTATGGACAGTCGCTTCACAACTCACTCAAGTGAGACTTAAAATCACCTTTGGTAGTCAATGTCAACCTCAACGTGAGCATCAAAGTGAACATTAATGTCAAGATCAGTATCAATGTAGATCTAAATGTCATTGTAAACGTAAACTTCAACATCAATGTGAACATAAACGTAAATGTCACCGCAAATGTCAAAGTGAACGTGAACATCAATATGATCATCAATGTGAACGTCAATGTGAACGCCAACATGAATATTAACATAAATGTCAACTCATCATCAAGGTTGACTTAAATTTCAGTGTGAACGTAAACATCAACGTCCACGTAAGCATCAATGTCAATATTAATGTCATCGTTAACGTAAACAAAAACATCAAAATCAATGTCAACGTTAACATATATGTCAATATTTTTGTAAAAGCAATCGTGATCGTCAACATGAACGTAAACATCATTTTTAACGTGAACATCAATGTCAACGTGAACGTCAACATAAATGTTAATGTCAACATAAAAATGAACGTCAATGTGAATATCAATGTGAACGTTAATGCAAACGTTATCGTAAACGTCAATGTTAGTGAGACGTCAAAGTCAATGTCAACGTAAATGTGAATGTCAATATAAACGTAAACATAAATGTCAGCATGAATGTGAATGTGAACATCAATGTCAACATCAATGTCTATGTAAACGTACATGTAATCAATCAAATAAGAATGTATATGTGAACAAAACATCAACGTAAATGTAGACATCAACTTGAACGTGAATGTGAATGTGAACATGAACGTGAACACAACGCGAATGTCAATGTGAAGGTTAAAATCAATGTCAACATCAGCATCAACTTAAACATAAACGTAAGTGTGAATGTCAACTTCAATGTCAATAACAATGTTAACATCAACATCAATGTTTATGTAAACATCAACATAAACATGAATGTCAGTGTCAACTTGAACGTGAACGTCAACATCGAGTGACTGTTAACATGAACGTAAATGTCGATGTAAACATCAACTTGAAAGTCCATGTCAAAGTCAACATCAACGTGAATGTCATCATCAACGTCAACATCTACGTCAATGTTTATGTGAACCTAAAGGTCAACGTCAATGTCTACGTTAATGTCAATATCAATATAAATGTAAGTATAAACGTCAATTATCAATGTAAACATAAATGTTAGTGTGAACGTAAAGATCAACATCAATATAAATGTCAATGTAAATGTCACCATGAACGTTAATGTGAATGTGAATTTTAATGTGAACATCAACATAAATGTTAACGGAAACGTCAACGTGAATATGAAGGTCAATGTGAACATTAACGTGAATGTAAACGTGAATGTGAAGGTCAATGTGAACATTAACGTGAATGTGAACTTAACCATCAACATCAAAGTATATAGCAATGTCAACGTAAACGTCAATATGAAGGTCAACGAAAACATCAACCTCAATGTGAATGTTAATTTTAATGTGAACATCAATGTAAACATAAACATTAACGTTAACATAAATATCAACATAAACATAAATGTCAAAATTAATATAAAAGTAAACATCGACATGAACGTCAACGTCAACATTAATGTAAATGTTAACATAAAAATGAACATCAACATAAATGTAAACTTGAGCATCAACGTGAACGTCAACGTCAACCTCAACGCGAATGTCAAAATGAATGTTAACATGAATGTCAATGTAAACGTGAATGACAATGTGAAGTTTAATGTGACCGTCAATGTGAACTTTAACGTGAATGTCAATGTCAATGTAAATGTCAACATTAACATCTACATTAACATCTATGTGAACGTGAATATCAACATCAATATCAATGTGAACATTAAAATCAAAATCAATATGAACGTCAACAAATGCAACTATAACGTGAATGTGAACGATATGTACACTAATGTCAATATCAACGTCAACATCGATGTGATTGTCAAAGTAAATGTGAACGTAAACTTCAATGTCAATGTGAACGTCAATATCAATGTGAACATTCAAGTCAACGTCAGCATCGACGTAAACATCAATATAAGAATTATTGTCAACGTCAATGTAAATATCAACATCCACATAAACGTCAATGTCTTGGTAAAATACAAATGTGATCGTCAATATCAATATAAATGTTAGTGTGAATGTAAACATCAACGTTGATGTAAACATAAACATAAATGTCACTACAAACGTCAAAGAGAACGTGGGCATCAATATGAATATGAATGTGAACTAATGTACACAAAAACGTGTATGTCAATGTGAACGTGATAGTTGAGGTGAAGTCCACACATCATCTTGTTCAATCATTGATGGAGTTGAAGGAATCATTTGTCAGTAAGATTAATGAGTCATTCTCCTTAGGAGGGGATGGTGTCTTGAGGTATAAAGGAAGATTTTTTTATCCCAATTTATATGGGTTGAGGAACCGGACACTTGAAGAAGCCCATAGGTCTCGTTACTCCATTCATATGGGTTTAAAAAATGTACCATGACCTTAGGGAAATGTTTTGGGGGGAAGGTTTGAAAAAGGACATAGTTGAATTTGTTGCTATGTGTACAAATTGCCAACAAGTGAAAGTCGAACATCAAAAGTCGGGTGGCTTACTACAAGAAATCCTAGTTCCTACTTTGAAGTGGGAAGACATCAATATGGATTTTGAAGTAAGGTTTCCTCGGACACAAAATGACTCTCTATTGGTGATTGTGGATAGGTTGACCAAGTTCGCCCACTTTATTTTCGTACTGTCTACTCATTCGACGAAAGATTAAGATGATATTGTGTGTCTCCATGGTATTATGTTATCCATCATATTGCATAGGAGTGCACAATTCACATCTAGGTTTTAGAGGTCATTCCAAGAATGGTTAGGTACTAAATTAAAGTTAAGTACCACTTTTTATCTCGAAACGGATGGTCAAGCGTACTATTCAAACTCTTGAAGATATGCTTAGGGCATGTATTATTGATTTCAAGGGGAATTGAAATAAGCATTTACTTTTTGTTGAGTTTGCTTATAATAATAGTGAAGCCTTGTATGGTAGAAGGTGTAGGTCTCCTATTGGATGGCTTAAAGTAAGTGAGTCTTCACTTCTTGGTCCCGATTTGATTTCTAAGACTTCGGTGAAAGGTCATATCATAAGGAACCGTTTGCAAATAGCCTATAGTCGGAAAATGTCTTGTGCCGATAATACGAGAAGAGAATTAGAGTTTGAAGAAGATGAGAAAGTTTATTTAAAAATTTCACCTATGAAAGGGGTGGTTAGATTTTGAAAGAGAGGGAAGTTAACTCCTCATTATGTGGGTCCCTATAGTATTTTTGAAAGGGTTGTTGAGCTTTCAAAGTGAATTGGCTTTAGTTTATTCGGTTTTCCATGTTTCCATGCTTAAGAAGTGTATTTGCGATATGTAGTCTATTCTTCCTATTGAGGGTCTTCGTGTGAAGGATAACCTCCCTTATGAGGAGGTTCCGGTTCAAATCCTTGATAGGAAAGTAAAGCAGTTAAGGAATAAAGAGGTGGCTTCCATAAAGGTGTTATGAAAGAATCACCTAGTTGAGGGTGCAGAATGGGAGGTCGAATTATTATATAGAGGGAAGACTTCCTTTTGAAACATTAAACCTTTACAACATCTTGTTGAACCATCTAAACTTAAGAGTATACAATACTTGGGACTAAAGCTATACAAGACATAAATACAGACTAAGACATAAGGGAGGGAACACGTGGATACTGTCCTCGACTCGATGAGGACTCACTAATACTTCATGTTCAACCCTTAGAAGCCTATCCATCCTCCATGGCACGTCAACACTTCCAATTCCCTACTCTTTAGTCAAAAAGGGAAACAAAAGGGTTAGCATCTTAGATGTACTAAGTATGGAAGGCATGTAAAAATCATGAAAAGGAACATTTAGTAAATAACATGTTTTTAATTGATTTTGATTAAAACATCATACTATAATCATAAGAACAAAATTTAACAACTTAGAAACACATAACGAATTATTTAAGCAATTAATCACATTTTTAAGAACAATTTCCAGTGAACTACTTCACTATATAGTGAACTTCTTCAGTGTTACAGTGAAGTTTCTCAACTTTGCTTCAAACACCTTCTAGTTTAAAATCCCCACACTAAGGGCTATCCCAAATCTCACTTAAGTAAGACAAAGAGAGACCGCCCATACACTCTCTCTAGTAACACCTAAATGATCCTCCTGACCACCTATAATAAGGTACGTACAGTTACAGCACATCAAGCACATGAACATAAGATCTTCCTACCAAAGGTGATTCTAAGGTTCACTTGAGTGAGTTGTGAAGTGACCGCCCATACAATCCCTCACACACACACTTAAGAGATCCTATAGACTATCTAAGGTATAATCATTCTCACTTAATACATTAGCATACATATAATATGACATTCTCCCCTAAAAAGGTTATCAAAAGACTTACTTAAGTAAATCAAGAAGATAACACCCCTGATTGAGCTCTTCTAGATTACCTAAGTAATCCTTAAGAATACCTAAGTTTTGATTATGTCCAAAAAATCAACCATCTTCCCTAACTAGAGTCATTCTTAAGATTTATCTAGGTAAGATAAGAAGTTACCATTCCTATGCCCCTTTCACACCTTAACTAGACAACCCTTAACTACTATAGATAAGTACTTATTCATTAAAAACATTTTGTTAACTCAAATAATTATATTCATTAGTTCATTTAAGAGTCATTCATCACATAAAGACATTAACGTAATGGTCTTGGACAAGATGTTAGGGACTCGAACTAACACCTTCAAAGCTTATTATTGTGCAATGTTTAGATAGAGTCCCATGCCATCACCTAAAATCCATAGAACTTCTCTAATGCTCGTAGATATCCCATATGATGATAATAGGCAATAAACGACATAGACCATCATAGCGAAGCATGGAATCCGGAGTTCTATCCTGTTCCGATGAGGTTTTTGAACTTGCCTATGTTAAAACTTTGACACATCCAATGTAAGCACATGGGTTATGAATATGAAGGGAGTTCTTTTTATTCTAGTCTCTTCCTTTAACTAGAACTATTTTCCATACCATACTCACTCGGTTCTCGATTTGGTTCTCATAGAGTAATTTTCCTTAATGGTTCATATAAAGGGGTTCCATATCATGTTCATAATCAAATCACATTTACCCTACGAAAGACCTCTAGGGCTACCTCCCATGGTGACAAAAAGCTCATCATGATTTTCCTAATGATTGATATGATGTCATTCCAACAAATTAACCTTAAGTCTATTATTATTTACTTGAAGGATAGCATTACAGATTTCGACTTCAACATCAATAACCTTACACTAGGTTCAGGTTTAACATAAATACCCTATTAAAATCATTGAAGGTCACATGTGATTTATTCATACAAGACTAAGAGGCTTTAGCATCCTAAGTCAATACATCTCATATTCATCTTCAAACATGCATCAAGTAAGGGACATAAGTCTACCAAAGCAAGACACAACATGCCTCACTTTATCAAATATCACATGTAATTCTTAAAGTCACTTAGTCATACCATTATAATCTTTATGTCATCCTATACATTTCAACATCATCATCAATATACCTATCATAGACTCATATAGTCAAGAAGGAAGAACCATGCATCAAACCTAAGACCACACATGAAAAAAGATAGCCATAGTCTACATGATTTCTTAACATATATAGAAAGAACACATACTTTCACATTACTTCACATATAGATAGATATGTTCATACTTCAGATAAATCAGCTACACAAATCATCATAATACTTCAAGTAGTGGCGAAAAGGCCATGATCACCATATTTCATAAAGTAACCCCGATAAGGCCACATCAATTCACATAGGACCACCACTAAAACTGGACCATGCCAATCAAACATAATGAAAGTCTAATTAACTTAAAATGAAGAGAATTAGGGCAGCATACCACCATTCCATCCTCAACATTTCAATCCAATGCTAAACTATCAAATTCAATACCATAAGGACCTTACCCATGTCCATGAACATCAATTCAATACAAAAACTATAATACTCAATTAATCTAGGTCAATTCAATATATATTCATCAATAAAAAACAATGTGGCTATCAATTCAATATAATTATTTCATCAATAAATAGCCCATAGAAAATTATACTAGAATTCATAAGTATTAAGTCAATATTAATTCAATAAGCTTAAAATTCAATAGGTCTAAGAATATACAAATACTCAATTGATAAAATTGAAACATCATGTCAACCGATCATTCATAATCTACACATGAATCAAAAGCCCATAAAAATCTACACTTGAATTCATTAATATCAAAGAATGACCACATAACCCAGATTTTAGTCAAATTCAGTGATTTGTGGAGGTCAAGGGTTCATGGAGAATTTCATTGGAAATAATTAACTATACATCAATAATATCATATCTTAATGTTTGTAAGCCTTTCATGTAAGAACAGAAGACGTAGAGTAGAAATTGGACTTTTCATCTTTTTAAAATCCTTTGGATTGCCTCTAAGGTGATAGCGATCCGCAGATAAAGAACTCCCATACCTAATTAGAAGAATAAAATTATAATTGAAGAAGAAAATTCATTGAATATCCATATTGAAGCTCCATCTTTACCTTGAGCTCTCATGGAGGTTTTTGAAGAAACTTTAGGAGGGAAAGGATTTTGATTTAGATTCTTGGGTTTAAATGAGTGTTTTAGGACTTATATACTCATAAAATACCCTAAACATAAAAAACTCTCGACCTATTTAATAATACTTGAGGTGAATTTCCCAAAACCCCAAAGTCTTAACATTAAAAGCTGGCAATTTTCAGTACAATCGATGCCCAGCATCGACAGTCCATAGTCTCACCCATGACCCATCGGTGGCATGTCGTTGGTTGCTCCTTCAAATCCTCAACCTGTAGGCCACATGGCTCCATCGATGCCACACATCGACGGGTCATCGCCTGGTCGACTAGCCGTTGTTTGGGAAGTTGATCGCCACTACCTGGCAGTGTTGAGTCCCATTAGGAACTACCACATCTATTTCATCAAAAATGATCACATAAAAATTGACTAAACATACATAGACATACAAATTCGTTTGAATGCAAACCTTTCAAATGCCATGGATGTTTGACCTCCAAACATCACGAAACTTGATATATTGTCAATATACACCATAATAAATCATTTAATGACCTTATAACCTAATGAATCACACATAAACTCATAAAACAACATATGAGACACATAGGTGACTTAGTTGTCGAACGTCTTGGTCATCCCATATAGGGTCATCTTAGACACTGCCTCAAAACAAACTTATAAACCATATTAGGACCTTATAACACTCATTACTAACATTTTAGGATCTAGTTCACCTAAGTCATTTTGGGGATCTTATATTGTCCCCCACTTTGAAAACATTCATCCTCGAATGACACAATCCACTCTTCGAACACTTCCAAGAATAGAGATTTAATTATCAACTCATGAGCATAACATATAACACCTCATACAATACAAACATCAAAAAGAATTAAAGACCCCAAAAATGACTTAGGTGAACCAGAGACTAACATGTTAGTTTTGATGATATAAGGTCCTAAATAGGTCTAATACATGGTATAGAGTCAGTGTATAAGATTTTAGGTGCATTGGAAGTCAAACGTCAAGGAACGAATAAGACATTCGATGAGTAAGTCACCTATGTATATGTGTTTATGTGTGATTCATGAGGTTTTAAGATATTTAAATTTGTTATTATAGTATATATAGGTATGGCGTCAAGTTTAGTGGAGTTTGGAGGTCAAACGTCCAAGAACATCCATGACGTTGGAAAGATATGGCTTGAAATGACCTTGTATGTCTACGCATGTTTCTTTTAGTTTTACATGTTCATTTTGGATGAAGTTCATGTCTGAGATGATAAACTCATATTTGGTCATGTTTGGGCTTGAAATTTCCGGGAAAACATCCCCAAGTTCCAGTTTAGAGTCCTTGAAGAAGGACCCAAAGTGATGGCCTAGACTGCCCTAGACAACCCAATCAACGATTGGCAATCGACGCCCAGTGGGATAGTCGATGCTTTTTATGTGTTGGATCATCGTTTGGGAGTTAGTCGTGGTAGAGAAGATTCCAAATAACAACCTCGTTCCCAGACCACGGACCAACAGTATGGTCCGTTGGTCAAGGAACGGGCCGTCATTTGGCTACTGTTTGTGAGCCTTTGTTCCTACGCAGGTTCACTTTTAAGTTAAGCATGAAATTGTAATTTTACCCCATTTCCATATAAGAGTTTTGTAGGTTACTTAAGGGTCTTTTGGGTATTTTAAGTGTGTATATAAGTCTTTACCACAGAACATTTCATTTTTTTAAATCAAAACAACAAAAATCCCTTATAAATTCCATAAGACTCCATTGAAGTCCAAACTCAAGGAAGAGCTTGGATTGTTGAATTTAGCGGACATTCTTCATCAAAGTGAAGAATTAGATTTATCAAGGTATGGATTTTGATTCTTGAAACTTTCTTCATCAAGGAGCCCAACTCTCAAGAAGATTTCTAAAGTTTTCAAGTTTATTGTTGAAATTTCAAGATTCTACAATGGGTTCTTGCATTAACGATTTCATAATATTTAAGAATAATTTCATGCATACTGTATTGATTATTTTAAACTACATTACCTCTGAACCCATGAATTGGATGAACCCTAGTTTTTGACTATGTTATGGGTAAATTGGTTTTGATCTAATGTTTATCAATTCTAGTGTAAATTTCTACGGGTTATCTAATGATGTAATAATTATGTTAAATTGATATCTACGTTTTATTAGATTAATGAATATCTATTTAATTGACCTAGTTTCATTGATTATTATTGTTTCTATATCCAATAATAGTCCATCGCCCTTGGTATGGGTCTTATTGTATTGAATTGGATTAATTAGTATCAAATTGAGGTGCTGAGGATATTGTGGTGGTAAGCTGACCTAGTTACTTCATTTTGAAGTTAATTAGTCTTCAATTATATTGTGATTGGTATGGTCCACTTATGGTGGAATCATTATGTGCTTTACTTGCAATTGGCATGGTATTGTCGGCATTACATTTTGTATTATGATGATCATGAACTTTTAGGCAAACTACTTGAAGTAATGTTGCTATTTATGAATTTGACTATGTGAAGAATGATCCTATCTACCTATATGCCAGTAATGTGAAAGTTTGATGCAGATTAGGAGATCATGTTAGACTATTACTATGTGCTTATATGTGTAGTCTTAGAGTTGATGTATGATTGTTCCTACTTTGCAATATGAGTCTATAATGGTTATATTGATGATGTTGTAGTAATTTATAGCGTGAAAAAAAGATTAGAAGGGCCATCCTAAGTGCTTTAAAGAATGATATGCTATATGTGATAAGGTAAAAGAATACTGTGTCTTGTTTGGTAGACTTGTGTCCCTTACTTGATATATGTATGAATTTTATGAGATTATGATATGTCTTGACTTGGTAGGCTTAGTGCACCCTTTTCATTTATAAATTAAAGATATGTGAGACCATAGAGGATGTAAGAAGGTTGTGTATGTGGTGAAGGTTTTGTTATGGATGTTGAAGTTGAGAGTTGTAATGGTATCCTTCATGTAAAGGGATGGTGAACTTAAGGTAAATTGTCTGGAACAACATCATATTAATCCTTAGGAAAGTCATAATGAGCTATCGTAGTCTTCATTAGTAGAACTCTTTGGTAGGTTTAATATGATTGAGTTATGAGCTATATAAGAAATTCTTCATGTGATCCTTTAATGTCAATTACTTTATGAGAACCAAGGCTAGCACCGAGTGATTATGTTATGGGAAGTAGATCTACTTGAGAACGAAACTAGAGTACTATGTACCTCTACTTGAGAATGAGACTAGAGTGCATAAAATCCCTTCATATTCCTTAACCATGTTCCTACATTGGAAGTGTCCTAGTTCTACCTTTGGCATGTAGAACACCCTCATCGGAGTAGGTTAGAATTCCGGATTGCAACTCTAGCTATTATGATCTATGTTGGATATTGCCTATTCTCATCATATGGAATACATATTAGCATTTAAAAAGTTCTATGAAGTATAGGTGGTGGTATGAGATGCTATCTAGACATTGCACAATAGACTTTAAAGTTGTTATTAGGAGTTCATAGGTCTTTTCCAAGACCACTACTTGAATGTCCTTTATGTGATGCATGAGTCTCAATGAACTAATGAAATATTGACTTAAGTTATGAAGTATATAAATGGAATAAGTACTTATCTAGAGTAGTTAAGGGTTATCTAGTTAAGGTGTGAAGGGGGCATAGGAATGGTCATTTCGTACCTTACCTAGATGAGTCTTAAGAATGAATTTAGTTAGGGAAGATGTTGAGTATGTGGACATGATCCAAACCTAGTATATCTTAAAGATGATTTAGGTAGTCTTAAAGCTGTAAATCATTGACGTTATCTTTTCATCTACTCAAGAAAGTCTTTTGATAGCCTTTGATGAGGAAATGCCATATTATTTATATGTTGATATGCTTGATGTCTTGAATTGTGTATGTGAGTCATTATATGTAGTCTTGAGTATCATCTAGGCATGGTTAGGAAGGTTGTACGGTCCGTTTCTCTTTGTGTTGCTTAAGTGGGTCTTAGGAATGCTTTAAGTGGGATGATTACATACTAAGAGATGTCTAAGGTGAAGAAATCAACTTCACTGTACAGTGAAGGGACTTCAGTGTAACAATGAATGAATTTAATGTAAAGTGACTTCTAAAATTACTATATTTCGTTTAAATGTTATAAAATGATTTTTAAATCAAAAGATGCATATTTTGAATAAATGTCCGTTTTTCATGATTTTTATGCATTATGTCATACTTAGTACATGTGGTTGTACTAATACATGCTTTTATCTATCTATATAGTTGTTGGTAGGTGAGGAGCATTTGGGAAGGAAGACTTAGACCGTAGCATCGTTCAAGAGAAGTCGAAGTATGTCCTCATTTGATTCGAGGGTATATATGTCTTTTATGTTTTCTATTTGAATTATTGTAATAGACTAAGTATTTCTATATTCATATTGTATATGGGCCGTGTCCCAAGTATTCTAGTGTCTTAATATAATTAGATTGAGACGTAGTATTTCCTATGACTTTTACATGAAAGAGTTTTTAAAGACTATGATATGTTTTGTGAAAACTTTAAATCTCACACTACTTTTCATTTATGTTTATGCGGTAAATGCTATGTAATGGCTTATACAAGACCTCCGAGAGCTCAAGTACTCCGGTTGCAATCCAACATTTCCCGTCACTTCTAGGGTATTGTTTCGGGATGTGACATAGAACATCAATTGTACACAATTAAGATAATCACAACACAAATAGAATCTAGAATAAATTCTACAACTCATTATTCCATAAGACTCACATCCTTCAATCCAATTAGCATAAACTCATTTTATATTCAAAATCATGCTCATATAAATAAATTTTGACAATATTACAACAATTTTCCACCAAAGAATGAATTAGTCAAAAACATTACTGTTAACAGAAATCACTGGTAGCTTTTATAGTGGGCATGCCTCACATTCTAACAAGTCAACACGCATGAAATTCCTTATAAATGCTCGACAAATCAATCTCATATAACTATTTAGACATGCTCGTTATTCATCTTCATGAAACAATAATCAATCTACACTAGATACACTTGAACCCTGAATAAGATATCATGCATAAAAAATTATGTTCTCATTCAACAAAATTTCAACCAAAACATGTTTATGATAAGGAGAATGTTTGAAATTCCTTTTTCCACAATACTCCTACACAATTAAAATTATAAGGAACTCTTGTTTTATGCTTGAATAAACACATAAAGAAAATTTAAGGGTACCTTACTCCGAACAACCTTACTCTCTACCATTCTCCCCCACTAAGGAGACACCCATTCTAAGGTAAATGTAACATCTATTACATGGAACTTCCTCAAGTCGCCTTAATCCTTACTAACACTTTCTTACAAAAGTCTATCTCATGAAGACTAAATACTCATCCAAGGTCTCATAATCTAACCACTACATCCCCCTTACTAGGAGAACTCACCTTTACTCTTTCAAATATCATCACATTCCTTTCTATTGTTGGGGTCTTAAATAACTTCAAACTATCTTAACAAGCACTCCTTCACATTTCTAACAGTAAACCTTACCATTCTTTTCCAACTACACTACCCTTCAAAAATCTAACTAAGTCAACCTATAGTCATCAACACTATATTTCACACCTCATCCAACAAGTCACATCTCATCTTTTCTCTCCCTCAACCCAAACTTCATAATGTCACCCTCAAGGGACCAACACATAAGGGAAACAATTAAATACACCATATATAATTCTCTTAGGCACGATTAGATGTATGAAGAAGTAAAACATTTCCTATCACCCAATGGCCTCTGTTCATAATGTTGCGCGCTTCACATTTTAAACAAGACTCTACTAGATGTAGTTCATGAGACAAATAAGAAACTCCGTAAACTTATTTTCTGATAAATATTTTGTAACGACCCACAATTAAACCCAAGAAGTTAGAGCGTCCTTGTGTCGCCACATGGCAAATGTCAATTCAAGAAGTCTAATCTAAGACATTCGTATCATTCACTGCATAATTAACATACTAAAATGAGCAAGAATTTCACATTTTATTCACACACGAAAAACTCTTGTCATAATAATTATACAAATGGAAGTCTTTCATTTAAAATATTAAACCTTTACACAATCTATGTGAACCACCTAAACTTCTGAATATACAATACATGGGACTAAACCCATATAAGACAGAAAATAAAGACTAAGACATAAGGGAACACGTGGATATTGTCCTCGAATTGATAAGGACTCACCATTGCTTCATCTTAAAATTGTATCAACCTATCCATCCTCCACGACACACATCAAGACTTACGATTCCCTACACTTCAATCAAAAAGGAAAAAAAGGGTTAGCAAATTAGATGCTCTAAGTATGTAAGCCATGCAAAAATCATGAAAAAGGGACATTTAATAAACAACATGTTTTTCATGAATTTTGATTAAAATATCATACTATAATCATAAGAACAACATTTAACAACTTAGAAAACACATAAGGAATTATTTAAGCAATTAGTAACATTTTTAAGAACACCTTCCAGTGAACTACTTCACTGTACAGTGAACTTCTTTACTGTTACAGTGAAGTTTCTCAACTTCACTTCAAAGACCTTCTAGCATAGAATACCCTCACAAAGGGCTAAAGCAAGACAAAGTGAGACCACCCATACACCCTCTCTAGGAACACTAAAATGTTCCTTAATACCACCTATATTAAGGTACATATAGTTACAACATATCAAGCACATGAACATGAGATCCTCCTACCAAAGGTGATTTTAAGGTTCACTTGAGTGAGTTGTGAAGCAACCTACCATACAATCCCTTAAACATAGACATAAGAGATCCTATAGAATTCCTAAGATAGAATCAGTCTTACTTAATACATTAACATGCATATAATATGACATTCTCCCATACAAAGGTTCAAAAGACTCACTTAATAAATCAAGAAGATAATGTCAATGCTTGAGCTCTTCATAATTACCTAAGAAATCCTCTAGAATACCTAAGCTTGGATCATGTCCACAAATCAACCATCTTCCCTAACTAGGTTCATTCTTAAGACTTATCTAGGTAAGATAAGAATTCAACATTCCTATGCCTCTTCACACCTTAACTAGAAAACCCTTAACTACTATAGATAAGTACTATTCATTTAACATAATTACTTAACATATATCATTACATTCATTAGTTCATTTAAGACTCATTCATCACATAAAGATATTCAAGTAATGGTGTCGGAGACCTAGGGACTCCAACTAACACCTTCAATACCTATTGTGCAATATCTAGATAGCATACCATAGCACCACCTAAACTCCATAGAAATTTTCTAATGCTAGTAGTAATCCCATATAATGAGAATGGCTACAACCGACATAGACCATGGTAGAAAAGCATGGAATCCGGAGTTTTATCCTACTCCGATGAGGGTGTTCTAGTTGCCAATGGTAGAACTTGGACACATCTCATGTAAGCAGATGGTTAAGGAATATCAAGGGCGTGCTTTGTATTCTAGTCTGATCCTTTAACTTGAACTACTTCCCTTACCATACTCACTAGGTGCTAGCCTTTGTTCTCATAGAGTAATTTTGATTAAAGATTTCATATAAAGGGGTTTCTTATCATCTTCATAACACAATCACATTTACCCTACCAAAGAGGTCCTCTAGGGCTACTTTTTGTTGGCGAAAAGAAGTTCATTCTGACTTTCCTAAGGATTGATATGATGTTGTTCCAACAAATCAACCTTAAGTCTGTCATTCTTTTACTTGAAGAATACCATCACCGCTTTCGACTTCAACATCTATAACCTTATTACTAGGTTAAAGATTTCACATGAGGACCCTCTTAACATCATTAAAGGTCACATGTCATTCATACATACAAGACTAAGAGTTTTTAGCATAATAAGTCAAGACATCTCATATTCACATTCATACATGCATCAAGTAAGGGACATAAGTCTACCAAAGCAACACACAACATACTTCACTTTATACATATTACATGACATTCTTTAAGTCACTTAGGATTAAATGTTATGATCTTTACGTCATCGTATACAGTACCACATCATCATCAATATAACCATCACAGACTCATAAGTCTAGTAGGAACAACTATGCATCAACCCTAAGACTACACATATAAACTCATAGCCATAGTCTACATGATCTCCTAACTTATGTAGAAAGAACAGATACTTTCACATTACTTCATATATAGATAGATATGTGCATACTTCACATAAATCAATTACACAAATCATCATAATACTTCAAGTAGCGCCGGCAAGGCCATGATCATTATATTTCATAAAGTAACGCCGACAAGGCCACACCAATTCACATAGCACCGCCACCATAAGTGGAACGTACAAATCATGACATAATTAAAGTCTAAATAATAATAAATGAAGGGTGTTAGGGCAGTATACCACCACTCCATCCTCAACAATTCAATCCAATGCTAAACCATCCAATTCAATACCATAAAACCATTAGCCATAGCCATGAACATCAATTCATTACAAAAAAATATAATACTCAATGAAACTAGGTCAATTTAATATATATTCATTAATCTAAAACAACCTAGACATATATATAATATAATTATTACATCAATTAATAGCCCATAGAAAACTACACTAGAATTCAAAAGCATTAAGTCAATATCAATTAAATAATCTTAATATTTCATAGATCTAATAATATACAAAACTAAATTTATCAACTTGAAACAGCCTATAAGCTGATCAATCATAATCTAGACATGAATCAAAAGACTATAACAATCTACACTTGAATTCATTAATATCGAAGCATCACCACGTAACCCATATTTTAGTCAAATTGAGAGATTTTCAATAATATCATATATTAATGTTTTAAAACCTTTCATGAAAGAACATAAAACATAGAATAGAAAGTGCACTTTTCATTTTTTTGAAATCTTTGAAAATCATCTTTGAAATTGGCTCTACATAGCAAGCCTTAGATGAGGGAAAGGGTCCTGACATAGATATTAGGGTTTAAATGAGAGTTTTAGGACATATATACTCTTACGATACCCTTAAATACCAAAAATAGCCGTCCTCCTATTTAATTAGACTTAGGGTGAATTTCCCAAAAATCCCAAATCTTAGTAGAAAAAATTGCCAAGTATGTCCTTATCATAAATAGTAAGAGTCAAGTAACTGTGTAAATAGTAAGAGTCAAGTTACTGTGTAAATAGTAAAGGCCAATTGTCTTTTAACAAAGACGAAAGGTCATTATGTATGTCTATATAAGAGGCATTTGCCTTCATAAATAAAACACAGCTTCATCCTTACATCTCTTTTCTTTCTGAATACTCTCTCTACTCTCTCTTTACGCTTCCACCCCAAATTGGTATCAGAGCTAGTTAACTAAATAATTATGGAAAACAAACCAACTATGTCGGAAGATCTACAAAAACAGGTATACTATTTTATACTTATGAGTAGCTAAATTAATTTATTCCTGAAAATCTCTTGTTAATTATAATTGTTTATCATGCTTGAATAATGTTATAATAACCATCTTTAGAAAGTTTGCTACAGAAATATTTTTCGAATAAGTATACCCAGACTATGCCATCCTAAGGTTGAAACCGGTAGGCAGAGAAGGCCGTTTAGGGGAGTAAACAAAGTTGAGGCGCTGTTAGGGTAACTTATCAAAGAAGAAAGCTGTAGTAGTGACCAGACGAGATGATTATTAAATCATTATTTTTGCATAATAAGCAAGTATAATTTATTAAGAGGTTGGAAGGAATAAAATTTTAGTGAAAATAAAAATGATAAAAATGGAAACTTACCTATTAAACGATGATGTTGATTATAAGATATTACTACTCTACATACTAAAAAACCTGAACATTGATATAAAAAGAGAAATTTAAGAAAAATTATTAACATATGAGATAATAGAAATAACAACCCAAGGTTGGACTAAGTTAACTATACAAAGTATACAAGATGAACTTTATTATGACATATATGATTTATATGATGATTTAGATATTGGAGACTAAATATGACTGAATATTGGCTAAGGCGATATGGTAGAAATTACAGGTTAAAAAAGATTAAATATCCAGATAAATTAAGTAAGCTTTTTAAAATATTATATAAAAGGTTATGATAAATAAAAATAAAAATACTAAAATAAAAAGAACTAAGATAGATAAAAAGGTAAGAAAAATATGGAAAAAATTAAGATCTTTATATACAGGATATGAACTATCACAACTAGTCAAAACAGATAATGATAGAAAAGATCAATTGATAAACATAATTTCAAAAACAGAATATAAATATGTCTGCTATTTGAAAAAACAGTATGAACAGAGAAATCTATAAACAAAAATTAATAGAAGAAATAATGGAAAAAATGGCTGAAAAAGAACAAGAATTACAACATAGAAAAAGAAGATTAGAAGAAAACATATTAGCAGGAGTATGTAATAAATCACTACTAGCACAAAGAAAAGATATATCCATGTTAAAATTAGAATTAGATTGTCTTGAATATGAGTTACAACATAATATAATACATAGATTATAATGAATAAAGAAGAATTTGCAGTAGACGAAAAAACATACGAAAATCAAGACGGAATGATAATAAAAATAATATTTTCAAATCTAGGAAGAAGATATAAAAAAATAGGAAATAATTTATACTTAATGTTAGAAAAAGAAACGGCAAAATTAGAAGATAGTTTAACAGCTATTATAAGAATAACAAAAGAAAATGAAGAAATAGACAAATCAAGAGAAATTGAAAAAATAAAAATACAAGCAAAACAAGAAGTACAACATTTAGAAGAAATAAAAAATACAAGAATAAGTGAATTAGAAAAAGAATTAGCTAGGTTAAAATAATTATATGAAAATAAGCAAAAACAAAAGGAAAAAGATAAAGAGCTTGAATTAACTAATGAAATAAAAGAAATGGAACAAAAATTAAATGAAGATATTGAGATAAATGAAGTAAATGAAATAGATGAAAATGAAAATGACCAAAAATCAGAAATAAGTGACATAAGTGAAACATACACAGAAATCTTAGAACAGACAAATAAACTAAAAAAATTAGAAATAAACACAGGAGATATGAATAGACCTAGTACGTCAAGAGTCAAAACCCCAGATAATAGTCCCAGAAATAGCCCTAGAAGTAGTCCTAGGTGGACACCACCAACTTATTATACAGAAAGTTATCAACAATCAGATAGAAATAATGCAATATGGAACAGTAGATTAAATAAAAATTGGATACCGAAACCAATAAGTGAACAATATAATTTTTTAGATTTAGATTGTGTCACAGACATAAATAAAGCAATATTACTATGGACAGGAAATATATCTAAACAGTTAATAGATAACAAAATAGAAACAACAAAAACACCGAGATACATAGAAAGAACATTCATAGGAACAGCAAAACTATGGATAGAAAACCTACCCCCAGAAAGTTTAGAAGTACTTAGGAATGATAAGAAAATGGATGGATCCCCATCAACAACAAATATAGATATACTAGACAAATATGAATCAGCAATAAAAAATGAATTTGGAGGTATGACCACGGATATAAGAGAACAAAATAGAGAAAAAATAATAAATAGACAACTTATGACAAAATTGGCTATATGTAAAATGTGTTATATAGAAGAATATACTTGTGCATTTAAAGAATATTATTACAAAGCTAAATACAATTTAGACGAAGCAAAAGAAATAAGAAAACAATATTTTACAAAATTACCAGAACCATTTAGTACGAAAATAATAAAGGATTGGGATAATGAAGGAATGGTAGATACTTTAGGAGCTAGAATAAAATTTCTATCTCAATGGTTTACACAATTATGTGAAAACCAAAAAGAAAAATTAAAAATGAAAAAAGTACTAAATAAAAATTTATCATGTTGTAAAAATAAAATGGCACCACAGTTTGGGTGTACAAATAAAAAACAAAAATCCAGAAGATATAAAAATTATAGAAAAAATAAAACTAAGTATAAATATAAACAACCAAGACGAAGATATTATGTAAAAAACTATAAAATGAAAAGATCATATAGACCTAAAAGAAAAATATCTCAATGTACATGTTATAATTGCGGAAAGATAGGACACATAGCTAAGGACTGTAAATTACCTAAAAATCCAAAAAGAAAACAAATTGCAGAAATAGTTATAGATGATGACAAATATATGCAAATAGAATACATAGACTATGAATTAAGTGAAAACGATAGTATATATGAAGTATCAGATATAGAAACTGAAAATGGAGAAGAAAATCTAGATAATGAAATAGAAGAAGAAGAAATATAATGTCTGAAAACGAAATAATATCTAAAGAGAACTATGAAGATGAAGAATCATCACACCAAAAAATTATATTTGATAATACACTTTTGAACAAATAAAAGGAAAAGAATTAGATTTAAGTGTTGAAAAAATACTTGACATACCTATACTAAAAAACTTGTTTAAAAGACAGAAAGAAGAATACTATGTAGTTAGTCAAAAAAAACACATCATAGACGGAAAATATACAAGTGGAAAAGCATATATATCTATAATAAACAAACGAATAATAAATAAAGAAATACAAAACATAAAAAATAAAGGAGCTATAAAATATGTACATTTAGGAGGAACGGAAATACTAATAAAAGCCTGTTTCAGAGAAGGAATAGATACGACCATTGAAATATATTTAGCAGATGATAGAATAAAATATCCTATAGAAAAAAGCGTAATAAGTGCAGTCAAAGGAAATTTAATATACCAGAAATTTAAATTTATAATAAGTGCTAATTATACAGTAGCATTAACAGACACGAATATAGATAAATCATTAGTATTATATTGGAAAATGTCAGGAATAGAGTTAGCACCAGGAAGTAAGGTATTCACAGCAAGATGTAAAAATCTTTATATATTAACAACAAAACATAAAATAACAGCAAGAAATAAAATTGATAAAATAAAAATAGAAAATCCTTTTGAAAGAATAATTATGGTAATAGATAATAATGACTATAGTTATAAAGAAATGGATACAGAAGAAGAATTGGAGATAGTAAAACAAAGATTAAGTACCTCAAGTACACCAAATACAAACTCATTAAATATGATGACTAGAGCTTCCTCATCAAGAATGAGTTCATCTAAAAGAAAATATGAAATATCACAAGATTTAGGAGAAATGACAAAATATCATTATTTTATAACAGGAATAATGGACCAAAGAAAATATAAAATCTTAATAAACACAGGACAAGAAGAAAATCATATAACAAGAGAACTAGTATTAGAAGAAGAGATTATGAAAACAGGACATATATGCCCTGGATTACCTAGTGAAATAGTAAATACAAATGAAGAAACAACAGAAAAAGAAATAATTATAGGAGGAATTCCACTAAAAATACAATTTAAAATATATGAAGGAAATCATAATATCACATTAGGAATAAAATGGTTAGAAAAAGTTAAACCATACAGCATAGAAAATGAACAATTAACAATAACTTGTCGAAATAAGAAAATAATTATAAAAAAGAACCAAAAATGATTAATGAAAATATTTATACTTGCAAAAATTATTGTAGAAGGATATCACAACAGATATTATACACCTATGATAGATACAGGAGCAGAAGCGAATATATGTAAATATAATTGCTTACCAGAAGATAAATGGGAAAAAATTAAAAACACCTATAGTAGTAACAGGATTTAACAATGAAGGAAGTATGATTAAATATAAAGCAAAAAATATAAAAATACAAATATGGGATAAGATACTAACAATAGAAGAAATGTATAATTTCAAATTTACCACGAAAGATATGTTATTAGGAATGCCATTTTTAGATAAATTTTACCCACACATAATAACAAAAACACACTGGTGGCTTACTACGCCATGTGGCCATAAAATAGGAGCAAAAAGAGTAAAAAATAAACAACGAAAACCTATAGAATGGATTAAAGGAAGTGAGAAAATAAATCAGGAAATGAAAAATATAGATGAAAAACAAATATCACAATTAGAAATTATTATATTTACAATAGACAAAGTTAAAATAATTAATGAACAGCAAGAACAATTATATAATGAAGACCCATTACAAGGATGGGAAAAACATAAAACAAAAGTAAAAATTGAATTAATAGATGAAAATAGCATAATAACACAAAAACCATTAAAATATAACTTTGATGATTTACAAGAATTTAAAATACATATAAATGAATTACTAGAAAAAAATTGCATACAAGAAAGTAATAGTAAACATACGAGCCCAGCATTTATAGTAATAAAGCACAGTGAACAAAAAAGAGGTAAAAGTAGAATGGTTATAGATTACAGAAATTTAAATGCTAAAACTAAAACATATAACTACCCAATACCTAATAAAATACTTAAAATAAGACAAATACATGGATATAATTATTTTAGTAAATTTGACTGTAAATCAGGATTTTACCATCTAAAACTAGAAGAAGAATCTAAACAATTAACAGCATTCACAGTACCACAAGGATTCTATGAATGGAATGTTTTACCCTTTGGATATAAAAATGCACCAGGTAGATACCAACATTTTATTGATAACTATTTTAACCAATTAGAAAATTGTATCATATATATAGATGATATATTATTATACTCCAAAACACAAGATGAACATATAAGATTATTAGAAAAATTTATACATATAATCAAACACTCAGGTATAAGTTTGAGTAAAAGTAAGGCAGAAATTATGAAACCACAGATAGAATTTCTAGGAATACAAATAGATAAAAATGGAATAAAAATGCAAACTCACATAGTACAAAAAATTATCACTATTGATGAAAATATAGATACAAAAAAGAAATTACAATCATTTTTAGGATTAGTAAATCAAGTAAGAGAATATATACCAAAATTAGCAGAACATTTAAAACCATTATACAAAAAACTCAAAAAAGATATTGAGTAAACTTTTGGCCAAATGGCCGACATACTATTTCCTATTTTATTTAATGGCCTTTACATTTTTATATATGGCCGACAATGATTATGACTAATTTGTACATATATCTTTATGTCTTATCTTCTTTTCCTTAGTTTATTCCAGTTGTACTCCCGGGACATAGTTATCTTCGCCATTGCATTTTGAACATAGATGGTCTGGATACTTTTGTCCAATCAGTTTGCAGTATCTGGTCATCAAGTCTTGAGAAATGAAATTTTTCCTGATAGCCCTTGTTGTAGGTGTTTGTTCTGGCTTTAGTAGACTTAATATCCATTGTCGTACTTCTTCCATATCTGCTACTCTTATATCTTTACAATTGGAGTATATCATTGTCTGGTCTCTGTTGTAATAACTCCAAATTGCATTTTCATTTAGGTAGTTGTTTGATAACTCATTTAATATAGTAGCTATCCCAATAGTCCTTTTGTTTGCATAAAAATCTGGGATATCCACCTTCTGTATCTCTTCTTGTGTATCTATTTTTTCTGGTATTATCATATCTCTAGTTAAACCTATCTTAATAACTTGTATTGTAGGTTTAATTTCTTCATATAGTATCTCTGCTGTTGCTGAGTAGAACTTTATATAAAATAAAGTTCCTTTTGTTATTCTTTTATATTGCAGAAATGCCTTATGTAGCTCAGGTATTTTAGCTATTTCGTCTCCTGTAATAGTATATACTGTGCTTATTAGTCCGTAATTGTAGCAAGTTGCTACTGGGTTTGGATTCGTTCCTGGTTGTGCAATTAGTTTATTGTATCCTTGTAGATGTTGGGTTATGTAGTCTTGTTCAGGGTTTCTCGTATTTTTGGCTTTAGGGTTTTTGTTTAGAAAAGTCTGTACTTTGTATATATTTTCTATATACATTCTGGTAATGTGGTTATATGTTTGTTTATCTGAATCTAGGCTGGCTTTGTAGGTATTTACTTGTGGTGGTATGAATATATCTTTCTGGGTACTTTGAGGAGTATATGGTTTTGAGAATAACTTATTCAAGTTTGTATTTGTGTATTTTATTTTAGTCTCCTCCTTTTTTGTAGGTTGTCCTGCTATAGATGTGCTGGCTGTAGCTGCATTTAAACAAATGTTATGGGTTTTAAGGAGTTTCCCATCATCTCCTTGTAGCTCTGGAATTTTTGTGTCTTCCGATCGACATAGCTCCACATATTTATAGTCATGCTGCTGACTTTTAGTTTTCAAATTTTGTAACTCTTTACTCATACTGTCTACTTTCGTAGAAAGTGTAGTAATAGCTTTGAGTATTTCTTCTGTTGAATCTGGTTCAGTTTGTGTTCCTTTTTCTTGATAGGTAATCTGCAACGAGATTTTCATCAGTTTTTATAATTTCAATTGTAAATGTAAAATTTAACATATTTAATACCAATCTCTTTATTTCCTTTGTTGTAACCGAATCATCTAACTTTTTTGTTATCCACCATTTTACTTGTGTGTTATCTGTTCTTACAATAAATTTATTGTAAACAATATATGGCTCAAATGCTAACAAACATTTATATAATGCAAATAATTCCTTTCTATTTATTTCCCACTTTGCTTGTGCCTCAGTATATGATCCTGAGCAATACCTGCAATGGTGTTCTACCTTTTCTTTGTCATATTTATATTTTAATACTCCTCCGTAACTGTGGTCACTTGAATCTGTTTCAATTATATATGTGAACGTTCTATTTTCATCAGGAAAATATAATTTTGGTAATTTTTTGCATAATTTTTTAATATTTTTTATGTGTTCTTTATCTTTATTGTCAAAATGATATTCAATATCTTTTTTGAGTTTTTTGTATAATGGTTTTAAATGTTCTGCTAATTTTGGTATATATTCTCTTACTTGATTTACTAATCCTAAAAATGATTGTAATTTCTTTTTTGTATCTATATTTTCATCAATAGTGATAATTTTTTGTACTATGTGAGTTTGCATTTTTATTCCATTTTTATCTATTTGTATTCCTAGAAATTCTATCTGTGGTTTCATAATTTCTGCCTTACTTTTACTCAAACTTATACCTGAGTGTTTGATTATATGTATAAATTTTTCTAATAATCTTATATGTTCATCTTGTGTTTTGGAGTATAATAATATATCATCTATATATATGATACAATTTTCTAATTCGTTAAAATAGTTATCCATAAAATGTTGGTATCTACCTGGTGCATTTTTATATCCAAAGGGTAAAACATTCCATTCATAGAATCCTTGTGGTACTGTGAATGCTGTTAATTGTTTAGATTCTTCTTCTAGTTTTAGATGGTAAAATCCTGATTTACAGTCAAATTTACTAAAATAATTATATCCTTGTATTTGTCTTATTTTAAGTATTTTATTAGGTATTGGGTAGTTATATGTTTTAGTTTTAGCATTTAAATTTCTGTAATCTATAACCATTCTACTTTTACCTCTTTTTTGTTCACTGTGCTTTATTACTATAAATGCTGGGCTCGTATGTTTACTGTTACTTTCTTGTATGTAATTTTTTTCTAGTAATTCATTTATATGTATTTTAAATTCTTGTAAATCATCAAAGTTATATGTTAATGGTTTTTGTGTTATTATGCTATTTTCATCTATTAATTCAATTTTTACTTTTGTTTATGTTTTTCCCATCCCTGTAATGGGTCTTCATATATAATTGTTCTAGCTGTTCATTAATTATTTTAACTTTGTCTATTGTAAATATAATAATTTCTAATTGTGATATTTGTTTTTCATCTATATTTTTCATTTCCTGATTTATTTTCTCACTTCCTTTAATCCATTCTATAGGTTTTCGTTGTTTATTTTTTACTCTTTTTGCTCCTATTTTATGGCCACATGGCGTAGTAAGCCACCAGTGTGTTTTTGTTATTATGTGTGGGTAAAATTTATCTAAAAATGGCATTCCTAATAACATATCTTTCGTGGTAAATTCGAAATTATACATTTCTTCTATTGTTAGTATCTTATCCCATATTTGTATTTTTATATTTTTTGCTTTATATTTAATCATACTTCCTTCATTGTTAAATCCTGTTACTACCATAGGTGTTTTTAATTTTTCCCATTTATCTTCTGGTAAGCAATTATATTTACATATATTCGCTTCTGCTCCTGTATCTATCATAGGTGTATAATATCTGTTGTGATATCCTTCTACAATAATTTTTGCAAGTATAAATATTTTCATTAATCATTTTTGGTTCTTTTTATAATTATTTTCTTATTTTGACAAGTTATTGTTAATTGTTCATTTTCTATGCTGTATGGTTTAACTTTTTCTAACCATTTTATTCCTAATGTGATATTATGATTTCCTTCATATATCTTAAATTATATTTTTAGTGGAATTCCTCCTATAATTATTTCTTTTTCTGTTGTTTCTTCATTTGTATTTACTATTTCACTAGGTAATCCAGGGCATATATGTCCTGTTTTCATAATCTCTTCTTCTGATACTAGTTCTCTTGTTATATGATTTTCTTCTTGTCCTGTGTTTATTAAGATTTTATATTTTCTTTGGTCCATTATTCCTGTTATAAAATAATGATATTTTGTCATTTCACCTAAATCTTGTGATATTTCATATTTTCTTTTAGATGAACTCATTCTTGATGAGGAAGCTCTAGTCATCATATTTAATGAGTTTGTATTTGGTGTACTTGAGGTAGTTAATATTTGTTTTACTATCTCCAATTCTTCTTCTGTATCCATTTCTTTATAACTATAGTCATTATTATCTATTACCGTAATTATTCTTTCAAAAGGATTTTCTATTTTTATTTTATCAATTTTATTTCTTGCTGTTATTTTATGTTTTGTTGTTAATATATAAAGATTTTTACATCTTGCTGTGAATACCTTACTTCCTGGTGCTAACTCTATTCCTGACATTTTCCAATATAATACTAATGATTTATCTATATTCGTGTCTGTTAATGCTACTGTATAATTAGCACTTATTATAAATTTAAATTTCTGGTATATTAAATTTCCTTTGACTGCACTTATTACGTTTTTTTCTATAGGATATTTTATTCTATCATCTGCTAAGTATATTTCAATGGGCGTATCTATTCCTTCTCTGAAACAAGCTTTTATTAGTATTTTCGTTCCTCCTAAATGTACATATTTTATAGCTCCTTTATTTTTTATGTTTTGTATTTCTTTATTTATTATTCGTTTGTTTATTATAGGTATATATGCTTTTCCACTTGTATATTTTCCGTCTATGATGTGTTCTTTTTGACTAACTACATAGTATTCTTCTTTCTGTCTTTTAAACAAATTTTTTAGTATAGGTATGTCAAGTATTTTTTCAACACTTAAATCTAATTCTTTTCCTTTTATTTGTTCAAAAGTGTATTATCAAATATAATTTTTTGGTGTGATGATTTTTCATCTTCATAGTTCTCTTTAGATATTATTTCGTTTTCAGACATTATATTTCTTCTTCTTCTATTTCATTATCTAGATTTTCTTCTCCATTTTCAGTTTCTATATCTGATACTTCATATATACTATCGTTTTCACTTAATTCATAGTCTATGTATTCTATTTGCATATATTTGTCATCATCTATAACTATTTCTGCAATTTGTTTTCTTTTTGGATTTTTAGGTAATTACAGTCCTTAGCTATGTGTCCTATCTTTCCGCAATTATAACATGTACATTGAGATATTTTTCTTTTAGGTCTATATGATCTTTTCATTTTATAGTTTTTTACATAATATCTTCGTCTTGGTTGTTTATATTTATACTTAGTTTTATTTTTTCTATAATTTTTATATCTTCTGGATTTTTGTTTTTTATTTGTACACCCAAACTGTGGTGCCATTTTATTTTTACAACATGATAAATTTTTATTTAGTACTTTTTCCATTTTTAATTTTTCTTTTTGGTTTTCACATAATTGTGTAAACCATTGAGATAGAAATTTTATTCTAGCTCCTAAAGTATCTACCATTCCTTCATTATCCCAATCCTTTATTATTTTCGTACTAAATGGTTCTGGTAATTTTGTAAAATATTGTTTTCTTATTTCTTTTGCTTCGTCTAAATTGTATTTAGCTTTGTAATAATATTCTTTAAATGCACAAGTATATTCTTCTATATAACACATTTTACATATAGCCAATTTTGTCATAAGTTGTCTATTTATTATTTTTTCTCTATTTTGTTCTCTTATATCCGTGGTCATACCTCCAAATTCATTTTTTATTGCTGATTCATATTTGTCTAGTATATCTATATTTGTTGCTGATGGGGATCCATCCATTTTCTTATCATTCCTAAGTACTTCTAAACTTTCTGGGGTAGGTTTTCTATCCATAGTTTTGCTGTTCCTATGGATGTTCTTTCTATGTATCTCGGTGTTTTTGTTGTTTCTATTTTGTTATCTATTAACTGTTTAGATATATTTTCTGTCCATAGTAATATTGCTTTATTTATGTCTGTGACACAATCTAAATCTAAAAAATTATATTGTTCACTTATTGGTTTCGGTATCCTATTTTTATTTAATCTACTGTTCCATATTGCATTATTTCTATCTGATTGTTGATAACTTTCTGTATAATAAGTTGGTGGTTTCCGCCTAGGACTACTTCTAGGGCTATTTCTGGGACTATTATCTGGGGTTTTGACTCTTGACGTACTAGGTCTATTCATATCTCCTGTGTTTATTTCTAATTTTTTTAGTTTATTTGTCTGTTCTAAGATTTCTGTATATGTTTCACTTATGTCACTTATTTCTGATTTTTGGTCATTTTCATTTTCATCTATTTCATTTACTTCATTTATCTCGATATTCATTTAATTTTTGTTCCATTTCTTTTATTTCATTAGTTAATTCAAGCTCTTTATCTTTTTCCTTTTGTTTTTGCTTATTTTCATATAATAATTTTAACCTAGCTAATTCTTTTTCTAATTCACTTATTCTTGTATTTTTTATTTCTTCTAAATGTTGTACTTCTTGTTTTGCTTGTATTTTTATTTTTTTAATTTCTCTTGATTTGTCTATTTCTTCATTTTCTTTTGTTATTCTTATAATAGCTGTTAAACTATCTTCTAATTTTGCCGTTTCTTTTTCTAACATTAAGTATAAATTATTTCCTATTTTTTTATATCTTCTTCCTAGATTTGAAAATATTATTTTTATTATCATTCCGTCTTGATTTTCGTATGTTTTTTCGTCTATTGCAAATTCTTCTTTATTCATTATAATCTATGTATTATATTATGTTGTAACTCATATTCAAGACAATCTAATTCTAATTTTAACATGGATATATCTTTTCTTTGTGCTAGTAGTGATTTATTACATACTCCTGCTAATATGTTTTCTTCTAATCTTCTTTTTCTATGTTGTAATTCTTGTTGTTTTTCAGCCATTTTTCCATTATTTTTTCTATTAATTGTTGTTTATAGATTTCTCTGTTCATACTGTTTTTTCAAATAGCAGACATATTTATATTCTGTTTTTGAAATTATGTTTATCAATTGATCTTTTCTATCATTATCTGTTTTGACTAGTTGTGATAGTTCATATCCTGTATATAAAGATCTTAATTTTTTCCATTTTTCTTACCTTTTTATCTATCTTAGTTCTTTTTATTTTAGTATTTTTATTTTTATTTATCATAACCTTTTATATAATATTTTAAAAAGCTTACTTAATTTATCTGGATATTTAATCTTTTTAACCTGTAATTTCTACCATATCGCCTTAGCCAATATTCAGTCATATTTAGTCTCCAATATCTAAATCATCATATAAATCATATATGTCATAATAAAGTTCATCTTGTATACTTTGTATAGTTAACTTAGTCCAACCTTGGGTTGTTATTTCTATTATCTCATATGTTAATAATTTTTCATAAATTTCTCTTTTTATATCAATGTTCAGGTTTTTTAGTATGTAGAGTATCTTATAATCAACATCATCGTTTAATAGGTAAGTTTCCATTTTTATCATTTTTATTTTCACTAAAATTTTATTCCTTCCAACCTCTTAATAAATTATACTTGCTTATTATGCAAAAATAATGATTTAATAATCATCTCGTCTGGTCACTACTACAGCTTTCTTCTTTGATAAGTTACCCTAACAGCGCCTCAACTTTGTTTACTCCCCTAAACGGCCTTCTCTGCCTACCGATTTCAACCTTAGGATGGCATAGTCTGGGTATACTTATTCGAAAAATATTTCTGTAGCAAACTTTCTAAAGATGGTTATTATAACATTATTCAAGCATGATAAACAATTATAATTAACAAGAGATTTTCAGGAATAAATTAATTTAGCTACTCATAAGTATAAAATAGTATACCTGTTTTTGTAGATCTTCCGACATAGTTGGTTTGTTTTCCATAATTATTTAATTAACTAGCTCTGATACCAATTTGGGGTGGAAGCGTAAAGAGAGAGTAGAGAGAGTATTCAGAAAGAAAAGAGATGTAAGGATGAAGGTGTGTTTTATTTATGAAGGCAAATGCCTCTTATATAGACATACATAATGACCTTTCGTCTTTGTTAAAAGACAATTGGCCTTTACTATTTACACAGTAACTTGACTCTTACTATTTACACAGTTACTTGACTCTTACTATTTACGATAAGGACATACTGACACTATTAACTTTACGACTTTTTACAAGAAAACAAAATAAACTTTTGGCCAAATGGCCGACATACTATTTCCTATTTTATTTAATGGCCTTTACATTTTTATATATGGCCGACAATGATTATGACTAATTTGTACATCTTTATGTCTTATCTTTTTTTCCTTAGTTTATTCCAGTTGTACTCCCGGGACATAGTTATCTTCGCCATTGCATTTTGAACATAGATGGTCTGGATACTTTTGTCCAATCAGTTTGCAGTATCTGGTCATCAAGTCTTGAGAAATGAAATTTTTCCTGATAGCCGTTGTTGTAGGTGTTTGTTCTGGCTTTAGTAGACTTAATATCCATTGTCGTACTTCTTCCATATCTGCTACTCTTATATCTTTACAATTAGAGTATATCATTGTCTGGTCTCTGAGTAAAGAGTTACAAAATTTGCAAACTAAAAGTCAGCAGCATGACTATAAATATGCGGAGCTATGTCGATCGAAAGACACAAAAATTCCAGAGCTACAAGGAGATGATGGGAAACTCCTTAAAACCCATAACATTTGTTAGCCAGCACATCTACAGCAGGACAACCTACAAAAAATCTCTAGTTAATTATAATTGTTTATCATGCTTGAATAATGTTATACTTATGAGTAGCTAAATTAATTTATTCCTGAAAATCTCTTGTTAATTATAATTGTTTATCATGCTTGAATAATGTTATAATAACCATCTTTAGAAAGTTTGCTACAGAAATATTTTTCGAATAAGTATACCCAGACTATGTCATCCTAAGGTTGAAATCGGTAGGCAGAGAAGGCCGTTTAGGGGAGTAAACAAAGTTGAGGCGCTGTTAGGGTAACTTATCAAAGAAGAAAGCTGTAGTAGTGACCAGACGAGATGATTATTAAATCATTATTTTGCATAATAAGCAAGTATAATTTATTAAGAGGTTGGAAGGAATAAAATTTTAGTGAAAATAAAAATGATAAAAATGGAAACTTACCTATTAAACGATGATGTTGATTATAAGATATTACTACTCTACATACTAAAAAACCTGAACATTGATATAAAAAGAGAAATTTATGAAAAATTATTAACATATGAGATAATAGAAATAACAACTCAAGGTTGGACTAAGTTAACTATACAAAGTATACAAGATGAACTTTAATATGACATATATGATTTATATGATAATTTAGATATTAGAGACTAAATATGACTGAATATTGGCTAAGGCGATATGGTAGAAATTACAGGTTAAAAAAAGATTAAATATCCAGATAAATTAAGTAAGCTTTTTAAAATATTATATAAAAGGTTATGATAAATAAAAATAAAAATACTAAAATAAAAAGAACTAAGATAGATAAAAAAGTAAGAAAAATATGGAAAAAATTAAGATCTTTATATACAGGATATGAACTATCACAACTAGTCAAAACAGATAATGATAGAAAAGATCAATTGATAAACATAATTTCAAAAACAGAATATAAATATGTCTGCTATTTGAAAAAACAGTATGAACAGAGAAATCTATAAACAACAATTAATAGAAGAAATAATGGAAAAAATGGCTGAAAAAGAACAAGAATTACAACATAGAAAAAGAAGATTAGAAGAAAACATATTAGCAGGAGTAGGTAATAAATCACTACTAGCACAAAGAAAAGATATATCCATGTTAAAATTAGAATTAGATTGTCTTGAATATGAGTTACAACATAATATAATACATAGATTATAATGAATAAAGAAGAATTTGCAGTAGACGAAAAAACATACGAAAATCAAGACGGAATGATAATAAAAATAATATTTTCAAATCTAGGAAGAAGATATAAAAAATAGGAAATAATTTATACTTAATGTTAGAAAAAGAAACGGCAAAATTAGAAGATAGTTTAACAGCTATTATAAGAATAACAAAAGAAAATGAAGAAATAGACAAATCAAGAGAAATTGAAAAAATAAAAATACAAGCAAAACAAGAAGTACAACATTTAGAAGAAATAAAAAATACAAGAATAAGTGAATTAGAAAAAAAATTAGCTAGGTTAAAATAATTATATGAAAATAAGCAAAAACAAAAGGAAAAAGATAAAGAGCTTGAATTAACTAATGAAATAAAAGAAATGGAACAAAAATTAAATGAAGATATTGAGATAAATGAAGTAAATGAAATAGATGAAAATGAAAATGACCAAAAATCAGAAATAAGTGACATAAGTGAAACATACACAGAAATCTTAGAACAGACAAATAAACTAAAAAAATTAGAAATAAACACAGGAGATATGAATAGACCTAGTACGTCAAGAGTCAAAACCCCAGATAATAGTCCCAGAAATAGCCCTAGAAGTAGTCCTAGGTGGACACCACCAACTTATTATACAGAAAGTTATCAACAATCAGATAGAAATAATGCAATATGGAACAGTAGATTAAATAAAAATTGGATACCGAAACCAATAAGTGAACAATATAATTTTTTAGATTTAGATTGTGTCACAGACATAAATAAAGCAATATTACTATGGACAGGAAATATATCTAAACAGTTAATAGATAACAAAATAGAAACAACAAAAACACCGAGATACATAGAAAGAACATTCATAGGAACAGCAAAACTATGGATAGAAAACCTACCCCCAGAAAGTTTAGAAGTACTTAGGAATGATAAGAAAATGGATGGATCCCCATCAACAACAAATATAGATATACTAGACAAATATGAATCAGCAATAAAAATGAATTTGGAGGTATGACCACGGATCTAAGAGAACAAAATAGAGAAAAATAATAAATAGACAACTTATGACAAAATTGGCTATATGTAAAATGTGTTATATAGAAGAATATACTTGTGCATTTAAAGAATATTATTACAAAGCTAAATACAATTTAGACGAAGCAAAAGAAATAAGAAAACAATATTTTACAAAATTACCAGAACCATTTAGTACGAAAATAATAAAGGATTGGGATAATGAAGGAATGGTAGATACTTTAGGAGCTAGAATAAAATTTCTATCTCAATGGTTTACACAATTATGTGAAAACCAAAAAGAAAAATTAAAAATGAAAAAAGTACTAAATAAAAATTTATCATGTTGTAAAAATAAAATGGCACCACAGTTTGGGTGTACAAATAAAAAACAAAAATCCAGAAGATATAAAAATTATAGAAAAAATAAAACTAAGTATAAATATAAACAACCAAGACGAAGATATTATGTAAAAAACTATAAAATGAAAAGATCATATAGACCTAAAAGAAAAATATCTCAATGTACATGTTATAATTGCGGAAGATAGGACACATAGCTAAGGACTGTAAATTACCTAAAAATCCAAAAAGAAAACAAATTGCAGAAATAGTTATAGATGATGACAAATATATGCAAATAGAATACATAGACTATGAATTAAGTGAAAACGATAGTATATATGAAGTAACAGATATAGAAACTGAAAATGGAGAAGAAAATCTAGATAATGAAATAGAAGAAGAAGAAATATAATGTCTGAAAACGAAATAATATCTAAAGAGAACTATGAAGATGAAGAATCATCACACCAAAAAATTATATTTGATAATACACTTTTTGAACAAATAAAAGGAAAAGAATTAGATTTAAGTGTTGAAAAAATACTTGACATACTTATACTAAAAAATTTGTTTAAAAGACAGAAAGAAGAATACTATGTAGTTAGTCAAAAAGAACACATCATAGACGGAAAATATACAAGTGGAAAAGCATATATACCTATAATTAACAAACGAATAATAAATAAAGAAATACAAAACATAAAAAATAAAGGAGCTATAAAATATGTACATTTAGGAGGAACGGAAATACTAATAAAAGCTTGTTTCAGAGAAGGAATAGATACGCCCACTGAAATATATTTAGCAGATGATAGAATAAAATATCCTATAGAAAAAAGCGTAATAAGTGCAGTCAAAGGAAATTTAATATACCAGAAATTTAAATTTATAATAAGTGCTAATTATACAGTAGCATTTACAGACACGAATATAGATAAATCATTAGTATTATATTGGAAAATGTCAGGAATAGAGTTAGCACCAGGAAGTAAGGTATTCACAGCAAGATGTAAAAATCTTTATATATTAACAACAAAACATAAAATAACAGCAAGAAATAAAATTGATAAAATAAAAATAGAAAATCCTTTTGAAAGAATAATTACGGTAATAGATAATAATGACTATAGTTATAAAGAAATGGATACAGAAGAAGAATTGGAGATAGTAAAAGAAAGATTAAGTACCTCAAGTACACCAAATACAAACTCATTAAATATGATGACTAGAGCTTCCTCATCAAGAATGAGTTCATCTAAAAGAAAATATGAAATATCACAAGATTTAGGAGAAATGACAAAATATCATTATTTTATAACAGGAATAATGGACCAAAGAAAATATAAAATCTTAATAAACACAGGACAAGAAGAAAATCATATAACAAGAGAACTAGTATTAGAAGAAGAGATTATGAAAACAGGACATATATGCCCTGGATTACCTAGTGAAATAGTAAATACAAATGAAGAAACAACAGAAAAAGAAATAATTATAGGAGGAATTCCACTAAAAATACAATTTAAGATATATGAAGGAAATCATAATATCACATTAGGAATAAAATGGTTAGAAAAAGTTAAACCATACAGCATAGAAAATGAACAATTAACAATAACTTGTCAAAATAAGAAAATAATTATAAAAAGAACCAAAAATGATTAATGAAAATATTTATACTTGCAAAAATTATTGTAGAAGGATATCACAACAGATATTATACACCTATGATAGATACAGGAGCAGAAGCGAATATATGTAAATATAATTGCTTACCAGAAGATAAATGGGAAAAATTAAAAATACCTATGGTAGTAACAGGATTTAACAATGAAGGAAGTATGATTAAATATAAAGCAAAAAATATAAAAATACAAATATGGGATAAGATACTAACAATAGAAGAAATGTATAATTTCAAATTTACCACGAAAGATATGTTATTAGGAATGCCATTTTTAGATAAATTTTACCCACACATAATAACAAAAACACACTGGTGGCTTACTACGCCATGTGGCCATAAAATAGGAGCAAAAAGAGTAAAAAATAAACAACGAAAACCTATAGAATGGATTAAAGGAAGTGAGAAAATAAATCAGGAAAATGAAAAATATAGATGAAAAACAAATATCACAATTAGAAATTATTATATTTACAATAGACAAAGTTAAAATAATTAATGAACAGCTAGAACAATTATATAATGAAGACTCATTACAAGGATGGGAAAAACATAAAACAAAAGTAAAAATTGAATTAATAGATGAAAATAGCATAATAACACAAAAACCATTAAAATATAACTTTGATGATTTACAAGAATTTAAAATACATATAAATGAATTACTAGAAAAAAATTGCATACAAGAAAGTAATAGTAAACATACGAGCCCAACATTTATAGTAATAAAGCACAGTGAACAAAAAAGAGGTAAAAGTAGAATGGTTATAGATTACAGAAATTTAAATGCTAAAACTAAAACATATAACTACCCTATACCTAATAAAATACTTAAAATAAGACAAATACAAGGATATAATTATTTTAGTAAATTTGACTGTAAATCAGAATTTTACCATCTAAAACTAGAAGAAGAATCTAAACAATTAACAGCATTCACAGTACCACAAGGATTCTATGAATGGAATGTTTTACGTTTTGGATATAAAAATGCACCAGGTAGATACCAACATTTTATAGATAACTATTTTAACCAATTAGAAAATTGTATCATATATATAGATGATATATTATTATACTCCAAAACACAAGATGAACATATAAGATTATTAGAAAAATTTATACATATAATCAAACACTCAGGTATAAGTTTGAGTAAAAGTAAGGCAGAAATTATGAAACCACAGATAGAATTTCTAGGAATACAAATAGATAAAATGGAATAAAAATGCAAACTCACATAGTACAAAAAATTATCACTATTGATGAAAATATAGATACAAAAAAGAATTACAATCATTTTTAGGATTAGTAAATCAAGTAAGAGAATATATACCAAAATTAGCAGAACATTTAAAACCATTATATAAAAACTCAAAAAAGATATTGAATATCATTTTGACAATAAAGATAAAGAACACATAAAAAATATTAAAAAATTATGCAAAAAATTACCAAAATTATTTTCCTGATGAAATAGAACGTTCACATATATAATTGAAACAGATTCAAGTGACCACAGTTACGGAGGAGTATTAAAATATAAATATGACAAAGAAAAGGTAGAACACCATTGCAGGTATTGCTCAGGATCATATATTGAGTCACAAGCAAAATGGGAAATAAATAGAAAGGAATTATTTGCATTATATAAATGTTTGTTAGCATTTGAGCCATATATTGTTTACAATAAATTTATTGTAAGAACAGATAACACACAAGTAAAATGGTGGATAACAAAAAAGTTAGATGATTCGGTTACAACAAAGGAAATAAGGAGATTGGTATTAAATATATTAAATTTTACATTTACAATTGAAATTATAAAAACTGATGAAAATCTCGTTGCACATTACCTATCAAGAAAAAGGAATACAAACTGAACCAGATACAACAGAAGAAATACTCAAAGCTATTACTACACTTTCTACGAAAGTAGACAGTATGAGTAAAGAGTTACAAAATTTGAAAACTAAAAGTCAGCAGCATGACTATAAATATGCGGAGCTATGTCGATCGGAAGACACAAAAATTCCAGAGCTACAAGGAGATGATGGGAAACTCCTTAAAACCCATAACTTTTGTTTAAATGCAGCTACAGCCAGCACATCTACAGCAGGACAACCTACAAAAAAGGAGGAGACTAAAATAAAATACACAAATACAAACTTGAATAAGTTATTCTCAAAACCATATACTCCTCAAAGTACCCAGAAAGATATATTCATACCACCACAAGTAAATACCTACAAAGCCAGCCTAGATTCAGATAAATAAACATATAACCACATTACCAGAATGTATATAGAAAATATATACAAAGTACAGACTTTTCTAAACAAAAAACCTAAAGCCAAAAATACGAGAAACCCTGAACAAGACTACATAACCCAACATCTACAAGGATACAATAAACTAATTGCACAACCAGGAACGAATCCAAACCTAGTAGCAACTTGCTACAATTACGAACTAATAAGCACAGTATTTACTATTACAGGAGACGAAATAGCTAAAATACCTGAGCTACATAAGGAATTTCTGCAATATAAAAGAATAACAAAAGGAACTTTATTTTATATAAAGTTCTACTCAGCAACAGCAGAGATACTGTATGAAGAAATTAAACCTACAATACAAGTTATTAAGATAGGTTTAACTAGAGATATGATAATACCGGAAAAAATAGATACACAAGAAGAGATACAGAAGGTGGATATCCCAGATTTTTATGCAAACAAAAGGACTATTGGGATAGCTACTATATTAAATGAGTTATCAAACAACTACCTAAATGAAAATGCAATTTGGAGTTATTACAACAGAGACCAGACAATGATATACTCCAATTGTAAAGATATAAGAGTAGCAAATATGGAAGAAGTATGACATATATGATTTATATGATGATTTAGATATTGGAGACTAAATATGACTGAATATTGGCTAAGGCGATATGGTAGAAATTACAGGTTAAAAAAGATTAAATATCCAGATAAATTAAGTAAGCTTTTTAAAATATTATATAAAAGGTTATGATAAATAAAAATAAAAATACTAAAAAAAAGAACTAAGATAGATAAAAAGGTAAGAAAAATATGGAAAAGATTAAGATCTTTATATACAGGATATGAACTATCACAACTAGTCAAAACATATAATGATAGAAAAGATCAATTGATAAACATAATTTCAAAAATAGAATATAAATATGTCTGCTATTTGAAAAAAACAGTATGAACAGAGAAATCTATAAACAACAATTAATAGAAGAAATAATGGAAAAAATGGCTGAAAAAGAACAAGAATTACAACATAGAAAAAGAAGATTAGAAGAAAACATATTAGCAGGAGTATGTAATAAATCACTACTAGCACAAAGAAAAGATATATCCATGTTAAAATTAGAATTAGATTGTCTTGAATATGAGTTGAAACATAATATAATACGTAGATTATAATGAATAAAGAAGAATTTGCAGTAGACGAAAAAACATACGAAAATCAAGACGGAATGATAATAAAAATAATATTTTCAAATCTAGGAAGAAGATATAAAAAAATAGGAAATAATTTATTCTTAATGTTAGAAAAAGAAACGGCAAAATTAGAAGATAGTTTAACAGCTATGATAAGAATAACAAAAGAAAATGAAGAAATAGACAAATCAAGAGAAATTGAAAAAATAAAAATACAAGCAAAACAAGAAGTACAACATTTAGAAGAAATAAAAAATACAAGAATAAGTGAATTAGAAAAAGAATTAGCTAGGTTAAAATTATTATATGAAAATAAGCAAAAACAAAAGGAAAAAGATAAAGAGCTTGAATTAACTAATGAAATAAAAGAAATGGAACAAAAATTAAATGAAGATATTGAGATAAATGGAGTAAATGAAATAGATGAAAATGAAAATGATCAAAAATCAGAAATATGTGACATAAGTGAAACATATACAGAAATCTTAGAACAGACAAATAAACTAAAAAAATTAGAAATAAACACACGAGATATGAATAGACCTAGTACGTCAAGAGTCAAAACCCCAGATAATAGTCCCAGAAATAGCCCTAGAAGTAGTCCTAGGTGGATACCACCAACTTATTATACAGAAAGTTATCAACAATCAGATAGAAATAATGCAATATAGAACAGTAGATTAAATAAAAATTGGATACCGAAACCAATAAGTGAACAATATAATTTTTTAGATTTAGATTGTGTCACAGACATAAATAAAGCAATATTACTATGGACAGGAAATATATCTAAACAGTTAATAGATAACAAAATAGAAACAACAAAAACACCGAGATACATAGAAAGAACATTCATAGGAACAGCAAAACTATGGATAGAAAACCTACCCCCAGAAAGTTTAGAAGTACTTAGGAATGATAAGAAAATGGATGGATCCCCATCAGCAACAAATATAGATATACTAGACAAATATGAATCAGCAATAAAAAATGAATTTGGAGGTATGACCACGGATATAAGAGAACAAAATAGAGAAAAAATAATAAATAGACAACTTATGACAAAATTGGCTATATGTAAAATGTGTTATATAGAAGAATATACTTGTGCATTTAAAGAATATTATTACAAAGCTAAATACAATTTAGACGAAGCAAAAGAAATAAGAAAACAATATTTTACAAAATTACCAGAACCATTTAGTACGAAAATAATAAAGGATTGGGATAATGAAGGAATGGTAGATACTTTAGGAGCTAGAATAAAATTTCTATCTCAATGGTTTACACAATTATGTGAAAACCAAAAAGAAAAATTAAAAATGGAAAAAGTACTAAATAAAAATTTATCATGTTGTAAAAATAAAATGGCACCACAGTTTGGGTGTACAAATAAAAAACAAAAATCCAGAAGATATAAAAATTATAGAAAAAATAAAACTAAGTATAAATATAAACAACCAAGACGAGATATTATGTAAAAAACTATAAAATGAAAAGATCATATAGACCTAAAAGAAAAATATCTCAATGTACATGTTATAATTGCGGAAAGATAGGACACATAGCTAAGGACTGTAAATTACCTAAAAATCCAAAAAGAAAACAAATTGCAGAAATAGTTATAGATGATGACAAATATATACAAATAAAATACATAGACTATGAATTAAGTGAAAACGATAGTATATATGAAGTAACAGATATAGAAACTGAAAATGGAGAAGAAAATCTAGATAATGAAATAGAAGAAGAAGAAATATAATGTCTGAAAACGAAATAATATCTAAAGAGAACTATGAAGATGAAGAATCATCACACCAAAAAATTATATTTGATAATACACTTTTTGAACAAATAAAAGGAAAAGAATTAGATTTAAGTGTTGAAAAAATACTTGACATACTTATACTAAAAAATTTGTTTAAAAGACAGAAAGAAGAATACTATGTAGTTAGTCAAAAAGAACACATCATAGACGGAAAATATACAAGTGGAAAAGCATATATACCTATAATTAACAAACGAATAATAAATAAAGAAATACAAAACATAAAAAATAAAGGAGCTATAAAATATGTACATTTAGGAGGAACGGAAATACTAATAAAAGCTTGTTTCAGAGAAGGAATAGATACGCCCACTGAAATATATTTAGCAGATGATAGAATAAAATATCCTATAGAAAAAAGCGTAATAAGTGCAGTCAAAGGAAATTTAATATACCAGAAATTTAAATTTATAATAAGTGCTAATTATACAGTAGCATTAACAGACACGAATATAGATAAATCATTAGTATTATATTGGAAAATGTCAGGAATAGAGTTAGCACCAGGAAGTAAGGTATTCACAGCAAGATGTAAAAATCTTTATATATTAACAACAAAACATAAAATAACAGCAAGAAATAAAATTGATAAAATAAAAATAGAAAATCCTTTTGAAAGAATAATTACGGTAATAGATAATAATGACTATAGTTATAAAGAAATGGATACAGAAGAAGAATTGGAGATAGTAAAAGAAAGATTAAGTACCTCAAGTACACCAAATACAAACTCATTAAATATGATGACTAGAGCTTCCTCATCAAGAATGAGTTCATCTAAAAGAAAATATGAAATATCACAAGATTTAGGAGAAATGACAAAATATCATTATTTTATAACAGGAATAATGGACCAAAGAAAATATAAAATCTTAATAAACACAGGACAAGAAGAAAATCATATAACAAGAGAACTAGTATTAGAAGAAGAGATTATGAAAACAGGACATATATGCCCTGGATTACCTAGTGAAATAGTAAATACAAATGAAGAAACAACAGAAAATGAAATAATTATAGGAGGAATTCCACTAAAAATACAATTTAAGATATATGAAGGAAATCATAATATCACATTAGGAATAAAATGGTTAGAAAAAGTTAAACCATACAGCATAGAAAATGAACAATTAACAATAACTTGTCGAAATAAGAAAATAATTATAAAAAGAACCAAAAATGATTAATGAAAATATTTATACTTGCAAAAATTATTGTAGAAGGATATCACAACAGATATTATACACCTATGATAGATACAGGAGCAGAAGCGAATATATGTAAATATAATTGCTTACCAGAAGATAAATGGGAAAAAATTAAAAACACCTATGGTAGTAACAGGATTTAACAATGAAAGAAGTATGATTAAATATAAAGCAAAAAATATAAAAATACAAATATGGGATAAGATACTAACAATAGAAGAAATGTATAATTTCAAATTTACCACGAAAGATATGTTATTAGGAATGCCATTTTTAGATAAATTTTACCCACACATAATAACAAAAACACACTGGTGGCTTACTACGCCATGTGGCCATAAAATAGGAGCAAAAAGAGTAAAAAATAAACAACGAAAACCTATAGAATGGATTAAAGGAAGTGAGAAAATAAATCAGGAAATGAAAAATATAGATGAAAAACAAATATCACAATTAGAAATTATTATATTTACAATAGACAAAGTTAAAATAATTAATGAACAGCTAGAACAATTATATAATGAAGACTCATTACAAGGATGGGAAAAACATAAAACAAAAGTAAAAATTGAATTAATAGATGAAAATAGCATAATAACACAAAAACCATTAAAATATAACTTTGATGATTTACAAGAATTTAAAATACATATAAATGAATTACTAGAAAAAAATTGCATACAAGAAAGTAATAGTAAACATACGAGCCCAGCATTTATAGTAATAAAGCACAGTGAACAAAAAAGAGGTAAAAGTAGAATGGTTATAGATTACAGAAATTTAAATGCTAAAACTAAAACATATAACTACCCAATACCTAATAAAATACTTAAAATAAGACAAATACAAGGATATAATTATTTTAGTAAATTTGACTGTAAATCAGGATTTTACCATCTAAAACTAGAAGAAGAATCTAAACAATTAACAGCATTCACAGTACCACAAGGATTCTATGAATGGAATGTTTTCCCTTTTGGATATAAAAATGCACCAGGTAGATACCAACATTTTATAGATAACTATTTTAACCAATTAGAAAATTGTATCATATATATAGATGATATATTATTATACTCCAAAACACAAGATGAACATATAAGATTATTAGAAAAATTTATACATATAATCAAACACTCAGGTATAAGTTTGAGTAAAAGTAAGGCAGAAATTATGAAACCACAGATAGAATTTCTAGGAATACAAATAGATAAAAATGGAATAAAAATGCAAACTCACATAGTACAAAAAATTATCACTATTGATGAAAATATAGATACAAAAAGAAATTACAATCATTTTTAGGATTAGTAAATCAAGTAAGAGAATATATACCAAAATTAGCAGAACATTTAAAACCATTATACAAAAAACTCAAAAAAGATATTGAATATCATTTTGACAATAAAGATAAAGAACACATAAAAAATATTAAAAAATTATGCAAAAAATTACCAAAATTATATTTTCCTGATGAAAATAGAACGTTCACATATATAATTGAAACAGATTCAAGTGACCACGGTTACGGAGGAGTATTAAAATATAAATATGACAAAGAAAAGGTAGAACACCATTGCAGGTATTGCTCAGGATCATATATTGAGTCACAAGCAAAATGGGAAATAAATAGAAAGGAATTATTTGCATTATATAAATGTTTGTTAGCATTTGAGCCATATATTGTTTACAATAAATTTATTGTAAGAACAGATAACACACAAGTAAAATGGTGGATAACAAAAAAGTTAGATGATTCGGTTACAACAAAGGAAATAAGGAGATTGATATTAAATATATTAAATTTTACATTTACAATTGAAATTATAAAAACTGATGAAAATCTCGTTGCAGATTACCTATCAAGAAAAAGGAACACAAACTGAACCAGATACAAAGAAGAAATACTCAAAGCTATTACTACACTTTCTACGAAAGTAGACAGTATGAGTAAAGAGTTACAAAATTTGAAAACTAAAAGTCAGCAGCATGACTATAAATATGCGGAGCTATGTCGATCGGAAGACACAAAAATTCCAGAGCTACAAGGAGATGATGGGAAACTCCTTAAAACCATAACATTTGTTTAAATGCAGCTACAGCCAGCACATCTACAGCAGGACAACCTACAAAAAAGGAGGAGACTAAAATAAAATACATAAATACAAACTTGAATAAGTTATTCTCAAAACCATATACTCCTCAAAGTACCCAGAAAGATATATTCATACCACCACAAGTAAATACCTACAAAGCCAGCCTAGATTCAGATAAACAAACATATAACCATATTACCAGAATGTATATAGAAAATATATACAAAGTACAGACTTTTCTAAACAAAAACCCTAAAGCCAAAAATACGAGAAACCCTGAACAAGACTACATAACCCAACATCTACAAGGATACAATAAACTAATTGCACAACCAGGAACGAATCCAAACCTAGTAGCAACTTTCTACAATTACGAACTAATAAGCACAGTATATACTATTACAGGAGACGAAATAGCTAAAATACCTGAGCTACATAAGGCATTTCTGCAATATAAAAGAATAACAAAAGGAACTTTATTTTATATAAAGTTCTACTCAGCAACAGAAGAGATACTATATGAAGAAATTAAACCTACAATACAAGTTATTAAGATAGGTTTAACTAGAGATATGATAATACCAGAAAAAATAGATACACAAGAAGAGATACAGAAGGTGGATATCCAAGATTTTTATGCAAACAAAAGGACTATTGGGATAGCTACTATATTAAATGAGTTATCAAACAACTACCTAAATGAAAATGCAATTTGGAGTTATTACAACAGAGACCAGACAATGATATACTCCAATTGTAAAGATATAAGAGTAGCAGATATGGAAGAAGTACGACCATGGATATTAAGTCTACTAAAGCCAGAACAAACACCTACAACAAGGGCTATCAGGAAAAATTTCATTTCTCAAGACTTGATGACCAGATACTGCAAACTGATTGGACAAAAGTATCCAGACCATCTATGTTCAAAATGCAATGGCGAAGATAACTATGTCCCGGGAGTACAACTGGAATAAACTAAGGAAAAGAAGATAAGGCATAAAGATATATGTACAAATTAGTCATAATCATTGTCGGCCATATATAAAAATGTAAAGGCCATTAAATAAAATAGGAAATAGTATGTTGGCCATTTGGCCGAAAGTTTATTTTGTTTTCTTGTAAAAAGTCGTAAAGTTAATAGTGTCAGTATGTCCTTATCGTAAATAGTAAGAGTCAAGTAACTGTGTAAATAGTAAGAGTCAAGTTACTGTGTAAATAGTAAAGGCCAATTGTCTTTTAACAAAGACGAAAGGTCATTATGTATGTCTATATAAGAGGCATTTGCCTTCATAAATAAAACACACCTTCATCCTTACATCTCTTTTCTTTCTGAATACTCTCTCTACTCTCTCTTTACGCTTCCACCCCAAATTGGTAGTGCATGAATCAATATTTTTCACGAATAAATTAAGAAAAAGGAAATATTTCATAAACACTTATGAAATCTCATCGTCATAAGCCAAACTTAAGACATGATATATAATATCTTAAGGACACGAACCATTACATTGAAATCAAAATACATATTAAGTCTTAGTAATAAAACTAGGAAACTATAGACTATGTCCTCGAATATATGAGGATATACCAATTCTTGAGAGTGTTAAATTCCCTAGCTTCGCCTTTGAATTTCCAGAAAGTCTTCAACCTATAATTATAATGTATAGAAAAGTATGGGGTTATTATAATTAATTTACTAAGTATGGCATATGAAAAAACATGCAAAAAGGGACATTTTAGTAAAATAATATTTCATGCAATTTAAGTAAAACTCCGAATGGTATAAAGAATAACTTCATAAAAAAACATCATATCACTCATAGAGGAGATTTCCTTAGTTTTATCCAAAAAGGCACTCTTTAAAGAGTTTTCCTACCTTTGGATTATCCTAAGAGTCACCAAAGTACGACATGAAAGAAGTGTGCTTATACCTCCTTCAATACACACCAAAGAAATCCTCAAGACTACACCTTTTGGCTTAATCAACTGGGGAGAAACAAGCCCTTCGATCAATGGAAAGATATTAAAAGACACCCAACAAATAACCAATGTCTTCCCTTTTGGAATGCCTACTTATTACATTGAGTACATAGCATCCCATAACACCACCAACACAAAGTAGTACATTATTTTAGAAGGTTTGGGATGAAGAACTCCCTTTCGGAAGGTCCTACCTAGTGAAATGAGTAGGTAGCGTCCCATACCACCACCAACCCAAACTAGTACGTTCTTTTGGAAGATTTAGTTTAATCAATTCTTTTGTTGAGGGTTATCTTAACCGACATAGATCATGAGTGGTAGACATGGAATCCCAACAATTACCCTTATCGGATGAGGGATCCTCACTTTCCTAGAGTAAGGTCATTTTTTTTAGCTTTTACATGGATTTTCTGATTGCTACACCATAAGGAGATTTCTACTAAGTAAATCATTCTCGACTCACGAGGAGTACTCATCTCAAAACGTACATTGGAATACACCATCTCAACTCCCAAAGTGTACCCACCTCTTTTTCATATCCTCTCGGTGCTAGACATAACCACCACAGATTCTAAACACTCAAAGATATAGGTTAAAGATAGTTAGTGAACACCACACCTCAATTCACGAAGGTCATTCATCCTTCTTCTTATCTTAGAAAGCTCTTAGGAGGTAGTGAGGTTTCTACTAAACACATCACATCAACTCACGAAGAATGTTCACCTCGAAACTCTTCTAATTACTCAATTTAACTCCAAAATTTCATTTAGGTGTGTGTGTGTACACTTGTGAGCACATCTTGTATATAGGCATCATTTCACTAACATTAGCTTCGATACATGATTTAGTCCTACATTCATCAATTTACACACTTGATATGCTTCATCAAGACAAATATTTTACTTAGGCATAATCTAATCCAAACATGCTATTCACTTCACAAAACAAAAGACAAGACTCATCTGCAATATCACTTCATTTCATATAACAGGACTTCAAAGCAACACTCACAAAACATACTAAGTAATAACAAGTTCATCAAATAAACACCACCCCCCAACAAAGTGGACCATACCACTCAAAAGCAATTAATCATAAAAACAATACATTATAGGAAACTCACCACTTAACCAAGATATCATAAACTATAATAAATGTCTTAATATTTCATCATACTAAGGGCCTTAGGGATGTAGCTAAACCAAAATAACAACAAAAGAAAACCAAAGTTCATACCTTACCAAAATATGCTTATTAACCCATTTCTAAAGCTAAAAGTGTGAAATATGCATATACATGAGTTCATTAGGTTTTAACATGAAAATAATCAATTCATACAATAATAAACATAGTTAAATCATTAGAAGAAATTTGAGTTTGAAAACTCTTTTTGATATCATTTGGAAATGACTCCTTCAGTGGAAGAGGGTTAAAGGATGGATAACATACCTTAAAGAGAAGGAAAACCTTTAATTTTTTATGAAGACACACGTCCAAACCATCCCTTCTTGCCTTCCTTGACTCTTATCTCCAATGGTGACTTTTAGAGACTTTTCTTTAGAGAGGGAGTTTGAATATTTGAAGTGAGGTGTCTTTTCTAGGTTTAGGGCTTAAAACTAACTTAATACAACTTAGAAACCCTAAAAATATTAGCCTAGGTTCCTAAAAGACTTGGGGTGAATTTACACAAAACACCCCAAGTAGGCAGTAAATGTGTAACATCTTTAGTAGGTTCCAATCGATGACCCAAGGTACTGGGCTTTGTTTGATCGACAACCCGTGCTGCTGGGTGACGATGGCTGAAGATATGGATTTCATGGGGGGATAGACATCCCATTATGTATGGGACAATCCCCCCCCCCCATTTGACGGGGCGTCTATGGGCCTACGCCCAGTAGACTGCCTCGGTGATTGAGCAGTGGTCTAGGCAGTTTCTTCCAAGTCTTGGGCCCTTCATCTATGGCCCCTAGTAGGTCCTAGGTGGTGTCGTGCCTCGACGCTAAACCTCTAAAGTTATACCTCTAGGTATTACGAACACCTAACATCAATTTTAAGGAAAACTAACATGTAAAAAACTCACTCAAACACAACAAGACGCAAGAACACTTTCCAACACATATCATTCGAATGTTACGGACGTTCTTGGACGTTTGACCTCTAAGTTTAATCAAACTTTTTACAATGACTAAGAAAATAAAATAACTTATTTTTTTAATAAAATTAACTCAATAAACACTCACGAATCTCTAGTTCACCTTAGTTTGTTTAGGCGCATTACATTGTCCCCATATAGAATAAAATTTTTCCTAGAATGAAACTTAAACTTCAAGAACAAGGACTTACGTAGAATAACATAAAACATTAAAATCATAATGAACTAACTAAAAATCAAAGCATGAACTATCAATAAGTATCATTTCACACTTCCAAACACTTAGAAACATAGGCAACTCTTGCGAACTTCATAATTTTCAAAACGCACCCTTAACCTTCTCCTATGGAAGAACTACGTTCTCCCACGTTAAACATGCTCATATAAAATACTGTTGCACACATTTAAACTTCAATTTAAGAAAAGCAATATTTTTTTAAATGCAAAAAATTCACAATAAAGTTTATTGTCCTCCATGTTAAGCGTACCGATTTTTTTCCAAAAATCCATTACTTAAGCAATTCATCAACATGACATGATCATATGAACTATAAAACCACATAAACTCATTTCATATTATAAAAACAAGAATCATAAAGAGTTAAGACTTACCAAAACAATAAAATCCAAATTAGTTATCCTTTCTAGCTCCCATCTCATATGAACAGTTCTTCTTTGGAGCATTAGGATCTAGGGAAGATTGATTGACCTCTTTCCTTCTTTCTTTGAATTTAGGGAAGTCCCTAATCTAGTGCCCTTTATTACAACATGCAAAAGAACCATCCATTCAGGGAAGACACCTACCCAAATGTTGCTTCCAACGAGTATGGCACCTACTCCTCTCAAAAGAATGGCCATCACTTGGGAATTTTATTTGGAGCCCTATCCTTCATTTCGATGGAAGAATCTTGGTGATAGAACCTCTTCTTAGGCTTTTAATGACTAGAATCATCCGAGTTAGGCCTCTTACCCTCTTATCTCCCTAATTTTGCACTCCTTAATTTGATGTGCATAGACAATGAGTCAAGAGATATCCATGCAATTGAGATGCATTGTCGTAAAACACTCTTTCTCCACAAAGCTAGACACTGTCATCACAAATTTGTTCATCCTAGTCCTAGGGTTGGCTATCATGCTTGGGGAATACTTAGAGAGTTGGGTGAATGTGAGAGAGTACTCTTTCACACTCATTCCTTCTTGACGAAGGTTCATGAATTTAACAATCCGATTCTCCCTCCACTCTGCGGGGAAATAACCTTTCTAACAAAGCCTCTTTGAATTCCTACCAATCAACTGGACCACTCTCTAGGGGTCTCTCACTACTACATTGCTAAAACAACACTTGATCCACATCATTTAGTTGGTAAGTGGATAACTCTATTTTTTTCCCTAGGGGTCAAACCCATAGGATCTACCACTTTGAAAACCTCATCTATGAAACCTTGTGGATCTTCAACCTCCTTAGTGCCATGGAAAGTGGGAGAATTCATCCTCTAGAAATCCCGAATTCTAGAAGCGGGAGTTCTAACATTTGGTTGGACCTATCTCCTTGGTTAGCTTGGACAACAAAGTGATTGTTAAAGACATGAGCTTGCTCAGTCATGAGTTTTGTCAAGATCATTAAGGCAGACCTCAACTCCGCATTATTCATATCTCCTACAACAGAAGGATCTTGAGGCATATGAGACACTTGATACTCTTGAGGTTCCAGAGGCACTTGAGGTTCTTGTAGGTGAACCTCCTCATTCTATTCCTCTAGACCAACAATAGTAACTTTGTTAACATGGGGAAGGATACCCGCATTATCTACACTTCCCTCATCCCTTCTAGCGGTTGATATCCTTGTATTAATGTCCTATAAACACAAAGAAAAGAGGACAAGAGAAGACACCTTATATGACTCAAGTCTAAGGAACGACATTAGAATAGAGAAGAAAGTGAAACTTCTATCATCGTATAGCCTCTTGTCCATGGATGTGTTGCGACTCACACCAATGATCAAGATACTACTAGATATGGCATGTGAGAATTTTAGAACCTAAACTATTTCCCATAACCTTATGATCTGATACAAAGTCGGTCACGATACAAAAGTACCCCCTAGAAGTTAGGAGGATCCCTCGTCTTGTGAATGGGTGTACATGAAATTTTGGGGTCTTACAACACTTTTAAAAGAAGACCCATGCTTAAATTCAATGATAGAAGAAATTTAAATTTGAGAACACTTTTTGAAATCTTTTGGAAGTGACTCTTTGAATGGAAGAGGGTTCAAGGATGGATACCATAACTCAAAGAAAAGGAAACCCACTAATTTTTTTATCAAGACACGTCCAAACCAGCCCTTCTTGCCTTCCTTGAGTTTTAGCTCCAATGGTGACTTTGAGGGAGTTTTCTTTAGAGAGGGAGTTTGAATATTTGAAGTGAGGGGTCTTGTCTAGGTCTTGGGCTGAAAACTAACTTAATGCAACTTAGAAACCCATTAAAAAATAAGCCTAGGGTCCTAAAAGACTTGGGGTGAATTTACGCAAAACACCCAAAGTAGGCAGCCAATGTGTAGCAGCTTTAGTAGGTGCCAATCGACGATCCAAGCTACTGGGCATCGTTTGATCGACGAACTGTGTGGCTGGGCGTCGATGGCTTTACAGACTAGTTTCTTGGGGTCTAGGCATCCCACTATGTATGGGACACCCCCCCTAGTCGATGGGTCTTCGATGGGACTTGGCCCAGTAGACTGCCTCGGCGATTGAGCAGTGGTCTAGGAAGTTTTGCCTAAGTCTTGGGCCCTTCATCTAGGGACCCTAGTTAGTCTTAGGTGGAGTCGTGACTGGATGCTAAAACCCTAAACTAATTTTTCTAGGTCTTAGGAACAACTAACATCAATTTCAAGCAAAAAAAACACACATAAAACTCACTTAAACACAACAAGACACAAGAACACTTTCCAACACATATCATTCGAATGTTAGGGACGTTCTTGGACGTTTGACCCCTAACCTTAACCAAACTTTGTACACTGACTATTAAAATTAAAGTAACTCATTTGAAAACAAAATTAACTCAATAAACACTCACGAATCTCTAGTTCATATTAGTTTGTTTTGGCGCGTTACATTATTCCCACTTAGAATAACATTCGTCCTAGAATGAAACTTAAACTTCAAGAACAACAAGGACTCACATAAAATCACATAAAACATTAAAATCATAATAAACACACTAAAAATCGAAGCATCAACTAGCAAGTAGCATCATTTCACACTTTCAAACACTTAGCAACATAGGCAACTCATGCGAAGTTCTAAATTTTCAAAACTCACTATTAACCTTCTCCTATGGAGAAACTACCTTCTCCAACATTAAACATGCTCATATACAATTATTTTGCACACGTTGAAAATTCAATTCAATACAGAAAGATGATTTTTTTTCAAAATGCCAAAAATTCACAATAAGGTTTACTGTCCTCACTCTAAGCGTACAATTTTTTTTTTCCAAAAATCAATTCCTCAAGAAATTCATAAAAACGACATGATCATATGAGCTATTAAACCATATACACTCATTTAATATCATAAAAACAACAATCATAAAGACTTAAGACTTACCAAAACCATAAAATCCGGATTAGTTATCCTTCCTAGTACCCATCTCATATGAAAAGTTCTTCTTTGGAGCATTAGAATCTAGAGAAGCTTGATTGACCTATTTCCCTCTTTCTTTGAAGTTAGGGAAGTCCCTCATCTAGTTGCCCTTATTAATACATACAAAAAAACTATCCATTCAGGGAAGACACCTACCCAAATGTTACTTCCAACGAGTATAGCACCTAGTCCACTCAAAAGAATGGCCATCACCTTGGGAATTTTATTTGGAGCCTTATCCTTCTTTCCCATGGAAGAGTCTTGGTGATAAAACCTCATCTTAGAGTTTTGATGACTAGAATCATCCGAGTTAGGCCTCTTAACCTCTTGCCTTATCTCCCGAATTTTGCATTCCATAATTTGTTGTGCGTAGACAATGAGCCTAGAGATATCCATGCCATTGAGATGCATTGTCGTAAAACACACTTTCTACACAAAGCTAGACACTCTCATCAAAAATTTGTTCATCCTAGTCCTAGGGTTGGCTATCATGCTTGGGGAATACTTAGAAAGTTGGGTGAATTTGAGAGAGTACTCTTGCACACTCATTCCTTCTTGACGAAGGTTCATGAATTCAACCATCCAATTCTCCCTCCAGTCTAGGGGAAATAACATATATAGGAAAGCCTCTTTGAATTCCTCCCAATCAAGTATACCTCTCTCAAGGGGTCTCTCACTCCTCTATTGCTAAAATCACACTTTTTCCATATCCTTGCGGTTGTAAGTGGCTAACTCTGCTTTCTCCCTAAGGGTCAAACCCATAGAATCTACCACTTTGAAAACCTCATCTATGAAACCTTGTGTATCTTCATCCACCTTAGTTCCATGGAAAGTGGGAGGGTTCATCCTCATGAAATCCTGAATTCTAGAACCGGTAGTACTAGCATTTGGTTGAGACCTATCTCCTTAGTTAGCTCAAAAAACAAACTGATTGTTAAAGACATGAACTTTAGCCATCATGAGTTGGGTCAAGTTCATTAAGGCAGACCTCAACTCCGCACTATTCATATCTTCTTCAAAAGAAGGAGCTTGAGCCATAGGAGACACCTGATGAACTTCAGACTCTTGAGGCTCTTGAGTTTCCGGACGCACTTTAGGTTCTAGTAGGTGAACCTGCTCATTCTATTCCTCTAGACAAACAATAGGAACTTGGTCAACATGGGAGGTATCCCCCTATTATCTACACCTCCCTCATCCCTTCTAGTGGTTGAACTTCTCGTATTCATCTCCTATAAGCACAAAGAGAAGAGTTCAAGAGAAGACACCTTATATGACTCAAGTCTAAGGAACGACACTAGAATAGAGAAGAAAGTGAAAATTCTATCATCCTATAGCCTCTTGTCCATTGATGTGTCGCGACTCACACCAATGACCAAGATACTACTAGATATTACTTGTGAGACTTTTAGAACCTAAACTATTTCCCATAACCTTATGCTCTGATATAAAGTCTATCACGATACGAAAGTTCCCCCCAGAAGTTACGAGGACCCCTCGTCTTGTGAATGGGTGTACATGACCCTTTGAGATCTTACAACACTTTTTGAAGAAGACTCATGCTTAAAATCAATGATAGAAGAAATTTGAATTTGAAAAAACTTTTAGAAATCTTTTAGAAGTGACTCCTTTAATGGAAGAGGGTTCAAGGATGGATACCACACCTTAAAGAGAAGGAAACCCACTAATTCATTATTAAGACCCGTACAAACCAGCTCTTCTTTCCTTTCTTGAGTCTTAGATCCAATGGTGACTTTGAGACAGTTTTCTTTAGAGATGGAGTTTGAATATTTTAAGTGAGGGGTCTTGTCTAGGTCTTGGACTTAAAACTAACTTAATACAAGTTAGAAACCCATTAAAATATCTGCCTAGGGTCCTAAAAGTCTTGGGATGAATTTACACAAAACACCCCAAGTAGGCAACAAACATGCAGTAGCTTTAGTAGGTGCCAATCGACGACCCAAGCTACTGGGCGTCGTTTGAACGACGAACCGTGCGGCTGGGTGTCAATGTCTTTACAGACTGGTCTATTCTTGGCAAACGTATGCTTGACTTCCAATGCACCTAAAACCTTAGACACTACCTCAAAACAACCTTATAAACAATTTAGGACCTTAGATCACTCATGAAAAACATGTTAGTCTCTAGTTCACCTAAGTCATTTTTGGGATCTTAGAGAGACTGACATGAAGTCCCGTTAGCCTCATCTATTTGACAAGTAAGGTTATTTTTTCTTATTAATATTGAAAATAATGACGAAAGATTAAAGTTTCTTGATTTTTCGTTATGTTTTGAAAAAAAATTCATTTTGATGTAGTTACAATGAATGTGCATTTTGACATGAACAATTTGCAATTTTTCTTGTTTTGAGTTATGTTGTGCATTTTGATGTGGTGAATTTTTAGGAATTGATATCTAACATGATGGTAATTTGAAATTTGACATAATTGACTCATAAATTCTATGTTGAGCCTTTGTTGTTGTGAGAAGGATATTCCTCATAATGTAATGTTTAGCCTTATATGGGGAAATTAATATTTTTTAATTCCCTTGTGTAAATGATATGATTGGTGTTGTAAATAATGTTGTTAGGTATTTTTATTTTTTGGTCTCTCAGTCTTGAGTCTATTCCTTCCTTCAAAAGATTTTAGTGTCATTCGAGGAAGAATGTTTCTAAGGGGGGGGGGGAACATTACATTTTAAATTCCAACATGTGTTGTAGAGCCCAAAATAAGTGTCATAAGGTTTAGGGACTGTTTGCAGGTCCATTCTGATGAATATAAGTCATTTAGGAAGTCTAGAAACCAAAACGTCCAAGAATGTCCATGACATCCAGAAACTAGTTCAATGAGGTGCTCGTGTGCCTTAGCCTATTTAGCAAGCTTTTTGAGGTCGAGATATGATGAAAATTTGTGGAAATGTATCTAGCATGTGTTTAAGTTGATTCATTGTCGAAACGTATGGGTACGACTCCCCAAAGACCAACCAAGGGCCCATGAGGAGGACCATTTCGATTGGGGTCGAAGGCACTGCCTAGGCAGTGTGCACCCATGAATGAAGGCGAAGGAACATTTGTGGATCCATGGGGCTTGGATGCCATTCGTCGACCAACACTTCACCAAATCCATGAAGGACCTGTTTTGGCACATCTCTGAACTAATCGACGAAGTGCAGCACACAAGGGGGGCAGGAGCCATCGACTCACAGACGGACAGTTAGTCGAGGTCTAGTCTGTGAGGGCTGCGATTTTCTGAACGTTTTAAGTGACCTAAATTAATTAATTAAGGTTTCATTTAACCATTTAGGAGTTTAGGAAGTTCTAATTAGTTTAATTAATTACCTATATAAAGACCCTAACCTAAATTACACTAACCAAAGCTCATAATTCACAAACCCCAAAATCTTATCTTTCTCTCTTCTTTCTTTCTCGATTGAAGAACACCATTTAAGACCAAGGTAGGGGAGTTTTTAAGGGATAAATAGAGTCAATTTTCATAAACAATCTTCATCAATTAACAAGGTTGAGATCTAATTCACTGATGAGACCTTTTTCTTTAAAGGATTTCATAAAATTGATTTCCAAAAAAATTGAGTTTCCAAGTGGGTTTCATCCACGAAATTGATGTTATGATTTCTTTTTGATATTATCAATAGATTAACATATATTCTAATTCAATTATTTTGTTTCTTGATGGATTTTCTAGGTTGTAGAAGATGACCTCTACCCCTTAACCCTAGGTTGTGTTCTTGATATGAATTATATTGTATTGGTTCAATTGAATTGGTTATTTGATGAATAAATATTAGATGATATTTTTGTATCAATTATATATACATTAGTATGAGTTATAGTTCTTTCATACTAGTTCTTGAGAAGTTGATCTAGGTTATGAAGTAAGTTGTGAATTGTCCTAAGTATATTATCTTAAGCAATTAACTAGTGATGAATTCTAATATAATGATTCAATTGAGTTTGTTATCATGTTTGTTATTGAATTATGATTATTTTATACCCTAATTGGGTTGAATTAAGGGTTTATGGTAAGACCTTGATGATGGATTATGAAGGAGACTTGGTAAGTCTTGTGATCCCTATCCTTTACTTCAAATTGTGTTTAACTGTGATTAAGTCGTGATGTTGTATTGGAGTATTTCTTGTATTAGGATTGATAGAATTGATTGATGTTTAATTGAAATGTATTGACTTGTATGTTTTGAGGTGTTGCTTTTGATGTAAATGTTATAAGGATTGTGAATGATTTAGCAATGTGCCTTATTATGAAGTGATATGTAAATGTGCTAACCTCACTTATATGAATTGTAATGAAAGGATTATACTCATGCAATTCTTATTTAGATATGATGATGATGAATACACAAAGTTTAGACCCTATGACCTACAATAAGTTTTGATGATTAATAAAGACATTAACGACATTTCAAAAAGGGACTTAGTTTATTACCGAGTGAACTTGACAATTAGAGGTGATTGATTTCCATAGAGGAAGATTCACCCTATAGTTCCATATATGGTGTTGACTCCCTTATGAGGGATACCCATTAAATGGATTCCCATGAAAGGAGGCCCCAATTAAAAAAGTTTTATGCAGAGCGATTGTACTTATCTCATAGTTCTTGAACTATGTTGCCCGCATACGAAGACTAGCTAGTGGATGCACCGAGAAATTTACGTTTATGTTTTGTTTTACTTTGGCTGGTAGACCACATTCCTTCGGTGTAAGGTTTTACATTACCGGATTCCACATTTAGGTCTTGTTATCTATATCATATATAAGGCAAGTGTTCCCTAAAATAAAATGAAGTAATGAAGTACAAACTAACTAAGGTGACTTAAGAGGTTCACTTAGCCTAGGTAGAGGTATAGGACTCACAAGGAAAGGAGTATATATCGATAACTTTGATAACTTCAAAGAGTATTCCTCACACTCATATGGCCTTTCTTGAGATTGACAAACTCTTATAACTTCACTTGTCTCCTCTTATGGGGAAAGTACTTATAACGAAAATATTCCTTAAATTATTCCCACTCAATAGGACCCGAATCCTTTGGCCTATTATCCTTCCATTGAGTTTACCATATTTTAGAAACATCCCTCAACTAGTACAAAGATGACTCTGCCTTCTTCCTAGATGTAACTCCAATAACACCGAACACCTTATACACTCCATCTAAGAAATCTTTTTGATCCTCTCCCACCTTAGAGACAAGAAAGGTAGGAGGATTCATCATCAAAAAATCTCTCAACCTAGACGTTATAGTGCTCTCCACAACGTTCACCCTACGCACCATACTCAAATTGACATGAGTAGTCTCGGCTCGGGCTAAAGAAAGCAAAGCCTCTCAAATATCCCTATTACTCAACTACGGGGGATCATTACCTCCTCCCACAATAGGGAGTTGATCACCTTGAGAATCTTGAGGAACTTGCTCAAGTTCCTCCACTTGAGAAGGAATCTCCTCTTGCACATCATTCTCCTCAACTCTCCTAGTCGGTGTCCTCCTCGTATTCAACTTCCTAGAAACAAAAGGAAAACCATAATAAGAGAGTAGTCATAACTCTTACTCTAAGGCACAAGTATGAGTAGAAAAGAACTATCGTCCTATAGCCTCTCGCCCATAGATGTGTCGCGACTCACACCACGATGGTCAAGACTCTACTAACTTTATGAGACTTCTCGATTCCTAATACTACTTTCATAACCTATTCTCTTAGCTTGTAACATCCCGAAGCCACACCCTAGAAAGTCATAGGAAATACTAAGTCTTAATCTCATCAAACTTAAGACATGAGAATACTTTTGGGACACAGACTATACACAATACTAATAGAGAAATACTTTGTCTATTACAATACTTCTAATAGAAACATAAAAGACATAGATTCCCTTGAGTCAGATGAGGACATAAATGCAAATTCTCTTGAACGATGATACTGTCCAAGTCTTCCTTCCGAAATGCTCCTCACCTACCAACAACTATAGAGATAGATAGGTAAAAGCATGGATAAGTACAACCATGTGTACTAATTATGGCATAATGCATGAAAATCATGAAAAATGGACATTTATTCTAAATATGCATATTTTCATTTAAAAATCATATTATAATCATAAAAACAATATTTAACAACTTTGAAACACATGATATAACATCTAAACCAAACGTCTTAATTTTTAAAGTCACTTTATAGTAACCTCAACTCAATGGTACAATGATTTCCTTCAACTGTACGGTAAAGTTGCTTATCTTCACCTTATGCATCTTTTAGTATAAAATCATCCTATTTAAAGCTATACTAAGACTCAATTAAGAAACACAAAGAGAAACCGCCCATACAACCTCTCTAAGCATGCCTAAATGATACCCAAGACTACTTATAATGAGTCACATACACACTTCGAGACATCACACATACCAAAAGATAGATAATATGAAATTTCCTCATCAAAGTCTATCAAAAGAATTACTTAAGTAGATCAAAAAGATAACGTCCATGATTGACCTTTTCAAGACTACCTAAATAATCCTTAATACTTCCTAAGTTTGGATCATGTCCACATAATCAACATCTTTCTTAACTAGAGTCATTCTTAAGAATCATCTAGGTAAGATACGAAGTGACCATTCTTTTGCCCCCTTCACACCTTAAGTAGACAACCCTTAACTACTCTATATAAGTACTTATTCAATTAACATACTGCATTACATAAGTCATTAGTTCATTGAGACTCATACATCACATGAAGGACATTCAAGTAACAGTTTTGGACAATAACTAGAAACTCCAAATAACACCTTCAAAGCCTATTGTGCAATGTCTATATAGTGTCCCATACCACCACCTAAACTTAATAGAACCTATTAAATGCTAATAGGTATTCCATATGATGAGAATAGGGAATAACGACATAGACCATGATAGCTAGCCATGGAATCCATAGTTCTATCTTACATAGATGAGGTTGTTCTACTTGCCAATGGTAGAACTTAGACATATCCCATGTAGGCACATGGTTAAGGAATATGAAGGGCATTATTTATATTCTAGTCTCATTCTTTGCCTAAAACTACTTCCCTTACCATACTCACTCGGTGCTAGCCATCTTTCTCATAGAGTAATTCACAGTTAAGGTTCACATAAAAGGGTTCCATATAAAGTTCATAACCCCATTACCTTACAATGGCAACAAGAAGCTTATTATGTCTTTCCTAAGGATTAATATGATGCTATTCCATAGAATTAACCTTAAATCCATCATTCATTTTTTTGAAGGATACCATTACGGGTTACGACTTCAACATTCATAACCTTACCACTAGGTTCAAGATTTCACATAAAAGACTCTTTCAATATCATTTAAGGTCTCATGTCATTCATACATACAAGGCAAAGAGAATTTTGCATCCTAAGTAAAGACATCACATACTCATATTCATACATACATCAAGCAAGGGACACAAGTCTACAAGACAAGACACAACATACTTCACTTTAACTTACAATACATGTCATTCTAGAAACACGTAGACATGCCCATATCATCTTCAAGTCAACCTATCCACTATAATATTATCATGAATGTAACCAACATAGACTCATATAGTCAATTTGGAATAACCAAGTATAAACCCTAAGACTATATACACAAGTTCAAAGTCATAATATTACATGATCACCTAAGATGAATGAATAGAAAAACACATATATGACTTCACATGTAGATAGATATAATCATACTTCACATAATCAACTACACAAATAGCGAAATTACTTTAAGTAGTTTGTCAACAAGGCCATGATCATTACATTACTTTAAATAACACCGACAACACCACATCAATTACAAGTAAAGCACATAACACCGCCACCATATGTAGACCATACCAATAAATATATAATTGAAGTCTAATAATAATAAAAATAAAGGAAATATGGAAGCTTGCCACCACATCATCCTCAACACCTCAATCCAATGCTAAATCATCCAGTGCAATACCATAAGGTCCTTAGCAATGGCCATGAACAATAATCCAATTCAATTAAGACAATGACCAATGAAACAACATCAATTCACTACATGTTCATCAATATAATACAACCTATATATAAATTTAACACAATTCTTACATCATTAGATAACCCATAGAAATCTACACTAGATTTCATAAATATTAAGTGAATATCAAGTAACCCATATCATAGTCAAAATCTAGGGTTCATCCAAATAACTGGTTAATATTTAATATAGGTTAAAATAATAAATACAATAAAATTATAATAATTATTCAATATTTAGAAATCATTATTTCATGAACCCATGGTAGAATCATGATATTTGGACAATTCAACTTGAAAACATTAGAAAACTTCTTTGGAGTTGGGCTCCTTGATGAAGAGAGTTTCAAGGTTCAAAATAAATACCTTGATGAAGCTAATTATTCAATTTGATGAAGTATATACACTCAATTAGTCACACCAAGCTCTTCTTTGACTTAGGACTTCAATGGAGTCTTAAGGAATTTCTAAGGAATTTTGGAGTTTTTTGATTTTGAAGAATGAAATATTCTAAGTGTTTTAGAATTATATACACACTTAAAATAACAAAAAGACCCTTTAGGAACAGCCAAACCTCTTATTTATAAGTGGGGTGAAATTAGAAATTCACCCCTCACATTACAGTGAAGCTGCGAGCAGGACACGATGCCTATCAACTGTTGCCCATCAACGAGGCGTAGGTCAGTACACAGGCTGTCCTGTCCGCCGACGATAGGTTCAAAGGCTAGTAAATGGATTATTAGATCCCTAAGATAAATACAGAATGAGGCCCAACATCTACGGGGTGTTGACCAGCCCATTGGTCGTCGTTTTCCATCCGTAGGTTAGACTGCCTTTGGAAGTTTCGGCCACCAACTTGGATCCTTCCTCAAGGAACATTGGATCGTCCTTGGGGATGTAATAATGGAATTTTACAACCCAAACATGATCATATACGATTTTAGAACCTTTCACATGAATTTAACCCAAAACAAACATGTAAAACTCGATGAAACATGCCTAGACACTCAAGTTCATTTCAAGAAAGATTTTTCGAACGTCATGGATGTTCTTGGACGTCTGACATCCAAACTCCACAAATCTCAAAAAAATGTATATATAATCTATAATAACTCATTTAACGACCTTATAACATCATGAATCACACATAAGCACATTGAACCACACATGAGGCACATAGGTGACATAGTTGTCGAATGTCTTAGTCGTGGCTTGACATTTGACATCAAGTGCACCTAAGCTTTTAGTTACTTCCTCAATAAAATATATTAGAACTATTTAGGAACTTATACAACCATGACCAACATGTTAATCTCTAGTTCACTTAAGTCATTTTTGGGTGTTACATACCCCCTAGTTTCTGATGTTCTACCTTGACTTGTTGGCAATTGGGGCACTTACTCACAAAATCGGCTATATCCTTTTTCGTGCCATTCCACTACTAGACTTCCCACATATCGCGGTACATCTTAGTGGCATCTGGATGAATAGAATTTCATTAATTATGGGCTTCTGCCAGAATATGATGTCTCAACTAGCCCATATCAAGAACACAAAATCTACACTAGTACTGAATTACACCATCTCTCCCTTGGGAGAAAACCTCCACTCTCTTATTGTGGACTGTACTCTTAGTTCAAACAATATTAGATCACTGTCTTGATTTTTCTTAACCTCCACTACCAAGGAAGATTCTACCCCATTCTAAATTGTGACCCCAATGTCTGATCTGTTCATAAGGCAAACAACCTAGCGAGCAATCCTGTGAACATCCTTCACTAGCTCCTTCCTTTCTTCCTCAACATGTTCTATGCCACCCATAGATAATCTTCTAAGAGCATATGTTACTACATCGCCTTACCGGGATGATAATGCACACTTATATCATAATCCATAATAAACTCAATCTATCTCCTCTTGAAAAGATTTAACTCTTTCTTGGTGAACACATACTAAAGAATCTTATGATTAGTAAACACATCTGCATGAACACCATATAAGTAGTGCCTCTATATATTGAATGAAAACACCACTACTTCAAGCTCTAGGTCATGAGTTTGATAGTTCTTCTCATGAACCTTAAGTTGTCTAGAGGCATAATCCATAACCTTATCTCGCTACACCAACAAACAACCTAGGCAAACACTTAATGCATCACGATAGATCACATAGCCATATGAACCCTCTAGAAGAGTCATGAAAGGAGTTGTAGTCAATCTATCTTTCAATTCTTCTAAGATTTTCTCACAATCATTTGACCATTGAAACTTGCCCATCTTCTAAGTTAACCTTGTCAGTGATGAGTCTATGTGTGAGAATCCTTCCACGAACCTTCTGTAATACCTGCTAAGCCTAAGAATCTTCTAATATCTGTAGCAGAGGTAGGTCTTGGACATTGTTTCACTACTTCTATCTTCTGTGAATCCACTCAGATCCTTTCGCTGGATACAATGTGACCAAGGAAAGCAATGGATTGCAACAAAAAAACTCATTTGCTAAACATAGCAAACAATTTGTGATCCTTGAGACTCTGCATAATAACTCTCAGATGACTTGCATGTTCTTCCTTATTCTAGAGTAAATGAGGATATCATCAATAAAGATGATAACAAACAAGTCCATGTACTATTTGAACACTCTGTTCATCACTTCCATAAAAGTTGTAGGAGTGTTGTGTAACGACCCGGCTTTTTGAATCTGGACCACCACCGACGTCGTTGACCTCTTAGAGTTCGCACACAAGCTTAGGCTTTCTTTTGTCACATTCATCTAGTAAAATTTGTGAAAAATTTAAAACTTTTTAAACGTATGAAGTATACATATACGTCATATAATTATTAACTAGTTAAAAAATATACTAAGATCAACATGAGAGAACAACTGTCTATCATAAAGAATCAATTCGAAATAGAATATGAATATATCATAAATACGTTTGCCAAAAATTGGCCTTATTTCAAAAAGCTTCAAAAAAACTTTGAAGGATACTCTATGGAAAACATCCACTAGTTAAGTCTAAAACTAAGGCTTGACTAAAACTGTAGCATCCTCTCCTACCAAATGGTTTGGAGAAGGTTGATATCCAAACCGCTGATGCAAGAGTCTTCAATCTGTCCTCTGACCTGAATGTATCAAAATAGTAAATAGAAGGGGTCTAGTAAGACACTTTTAATAAGTATGGGTGTATGCATACATACACATAAAGCTATGCATGATAAATGAAAGCTCTTCCTAAGCAACATGCCATTTCTGGAAAGTCTAGTCATTAAACTTTCCTAATTCGTTAGTTGTGAATTGTGGTATGAATGTGATATATTTTAATGAATTCAATGCAAACAACAAATTTTCTATATTATTACAAGACATTATTATCTTCAACAAAATTTTAGAACAACTGGAGAGAAGATTGGAAATTTTGATCACCCAAACCCGAAAGCCTTTTCTTTGGGACTTACTTTATTTTTCAGTCTTTTTTTTTCTTCTTGTTGTGTAGATAAATAATTCCTTTGGTACTATGTTTCACTTACAAGTGTAATGATTCATTGTAGTCCCATACCCACAATAAATCGATGTAAGTAATCCAAGGACTAAGGAATGATATCCCTTCATTATAGTGAGTCATTCTTTTCACTATATATTCATTACATTTCATAAGCCATTATCTATTGGTCATGCCACTTATTTCATTACTTTCATCTAAGGGAAGTTATGAGGTATTTAATTAACATTAAGTTTCTACTTCCTTTTATTGGCATCATATAAGAAGTCATTATAAGCCTATCTTATTTAGCTTTGCCCATTATTTGCTCAAACTTCATGATTGTGATATTGGCAATTGACATTCTTAAGCTCTTACTCATTGCTCACTTGAACATATGTTCCATCATCATTATTTGTTCTCACTTTCATAGGGACATCATAGGTATTAAGATCATGCGAGCTAACATGAAATCCGGTATCTTCCCTACAGTTAAAAGAGGTGATTCTCCGGTTAAAATGTATCTAGATCATGTGATCTACTTATGAAATCCAGTATCTTGTCCACACAGAAAAGGGTGATCCCCGACTATGGAAAATCGATCTCAAGTGTTCTCTCCATGCGGAGAATGAGTGGCTCACGACTATAATGAACCAAGACCATATCATGAGAATTAACCGACATAAATCATATAAGTTAAACATGAAAGCCAGTGTCTACCCCACCCCGAAAATGGATGGAATCACTATCCAAAGTGAAACCAAACATACCTAGCTCGCTTAGGTGGAAACCACTAGCGAGTTCCTATGTCATCTAGAAATAGTTCGAAGAATAGGGACTCAATGAGACTACTTATCCGCCTTGGGGTAGCCTCATCTCATGAGACATACACGTACAAGCACATGCTCATAACTAGTCGATCGAAGCTATTCTAACTTTCATTATCTTATTTATCTTTTAAAATTTATTGAAGCACTATGGAAGCTTACTTTAAATTGATGAAATTTTGATTGTCCTTACATTCATCCATACTTTATATTGATGAAATGTGAATTGTCCTTTCATATCATCCTTAGTTTACATTGATGAAATGTGAATTGTCCTTACATATCATTCTTAATTTACATTTATGAAATGTGAATTATCCTTACAATCATTATTACTTTAAATTGATGAAATGTGAATTATTCTTACATATCATCATTAGGTGTTAATGAGACTAGTCTCACACATTCTAACACCTTCATTCGTGAGTATTAATTTAACATTATAGCTTAGGTGTAAGTAAGACTTGTGTCACTTCCTTTAACACCCCATTCTTGTCAGTTAATTAATTTAGACCCCTTTAATTATGTTATAACTCACGTTATTTCTTCACTTTAGTGTAGTAGCTTCATTTCTTCGTTTATGGACAATGAGAAGTTGTTTCATTGAGATACATATGTTCATTGTTCATTCTTTAGATTATTGTGGGAGTTTTCCCAATGAATGGAATTCCCTTGGTTATGGATTCATTGAATTACCTTAGAAGTGCTTATAATATATTTGATACTCTTCATACACAAGATTGACATATGATTAGTATTGGCATAAACATTTGGGTATAGATTACATAACCATCTTTGTTGGCATAGGCCAATTTTACATTCTTTCATGGTTGGTTGGATATGTAAATTATTCATTAGTCAGTCTTTTAATTATTTAACATAATATTATAGCCATTTGCATGCATCTCTTTTGGACAATGTATTTTTAGCCATTTTATTGTCATAAACAAAACAATCACTCAAATTATGATTTCATGGAGATCTTTATAGCCAACCTTATAACATAACTTAAGGCACAACGTTTTTGAACATTTTGAACAGCATAATATGATCATTTAAAGAACATAATATCATCAACAAGTCAAATTTACAGTAGGTATGTACAACAAACGATAATCATCTTTATACATAACAACGTCGGACATATCGTAACATAGTATCATTCTCTTAACCAATCATGGTTGATGTCTTTAAGGTAACATTTTTAATACATATTGGACAACATCATATTAATATTTGATGAATTTAACACCTTCATAACATCATAATAACAGCAATACAACATTTGGACAAACATATCAACATTTAAAATAATTACGGGTGTAACTAACACATCGTCCATTCATGATTCACGTTTTAAGAAATTAACTTTATACGATCAAAACTTCATAGGTTAATCAACATTCATAATTCAAGAACATTAATCATAAGATCATGCAGCACCAAATACCAACAACATGATCTCTAAGCTATTCAACATGGAATCGAAAAGGATACTAGGGACAAAAGAATTTGACGAGAACACAGGACAACCCTAGTTTTCAAGATCTTTGAATCGTTGGGAAAAAAAGTTCTCTTGGAGAAAGAATTCCAGAAGAGAACCAATACCTTATGTAGAATTTAATCTACGAAGATTACCTAGAATGAAATCTTTAAGAAAACCTTGAATTCACCAAAGAACTATTTAGCATTCTACGTTTTCTTGCGGTTTCCACCTACTACCTTAGCGTTGTGAGTATCAAAGTTTTGATCGTGATTCTCAGGTTTAGGAACTGATATTGAATTATAGAACTTTAATAAGTTAACTGAATAAACTAATTAACCAAACGGACAAGGGCCTAAAATATCCTTAATGAATTGAAAATGGTACAAAATTATCCTTCATCCACCTATTGGCTCCAAAATACCCTTTTCATCCACCTATTGGGTTCAAAATTGACCATTTTTTGATTATTTTAAAATTAAACTCTTTAAATATTTTTTTTTAAATACTTGGCATTCAACTATTAATTATAATTTGAATTTATTAATATAATTTAAAAACTAATCCACTACCCACTCATTATTAACTAAACCTCACTCAATTAATAATTCAATTATAATATCAAAATCGTCATAAACACTACTAAAACACGATGAAATTATAGATTACTGAAAATGATATTCAAAATTATTCGAGTCCGAATCAAAGCCCCAATTAAATTTAGGTTGAAACACTTATTTAGGACGACACTTTCATTCAAAATTGAATTAGAATTTTATGATTAAAGGTGTAGAATTAATACATCTCGAATTAATTGATGCACTTTTTTTTAAATATAATTTTTAAATATTAATGATTTATTTTCAAACCTTTAATATATTATTTTGAAAAAAGTTACCTATGAAGTAAATTCACAAAATTGAGACGTAAGAATAATTAAGATAAACATAGTCAAACTTTTAAGTTTATCAGTTATTTTTTTATGTATCCACTTGAATGTATGATAATTTACTTCTAAATTTTTAAAAACACTCAATTGGCAGTAGCTTGCATTAGTAATGTGACGGGTTCATTAATTTAGAGGGATTTAATTATTAACGGGTGAGTAGTGGATTGATTTATAAATTACACTAATAAGTTAAATTATAACAAATAGTTGAGCGCGTATTTTAAAAAATATTTAAACAGTTTAAATATAAAACCGTTAAATAAGTGGTAAATTTTGAACTAAAAAGTGGATGACAAGGGTATTTTTGACCAAATAGGTGGGTGGGAAGGGAATTTTGGAGCCAATAGGTGGATGAAGGGTAATTTTGTACCATTTCCAATACTTTGAGAGTATTTTAGGCCCTTTCCGTTGACAAAACGCCTCTCCTAACTTGACTAAATATAGGAGAACATAACACTTAGTCAAATCTTGAAATTGGTATAGACTATGGTGTCGGTCAACATTTTGAATTTATATAAATTAATTGAATCCTTAATTTAATTAATTTAGGGACCTAGGGTAAGTACTAAAGTACCACTAAGTCATTGGAACTATAATCAACCCTTTAGGACCATCATAGGTTAAGTACTAGGATGTTTATTGAATTATACTAGATTAGTCAAATAATTTCATTTTGACAATTTAAATTAATTAATCAAATGGATAATTTAATTAATTAGGTTACCTAAGAAAATTACAAAAGTACCTTAAGTCGTTAGGACCTTAACCTTAACTAACTCTTTGGACCATCCTAGGCTAGGTACTAGGTTGTCCCTTTCTTGTCTTAACAAAAATCTTGAAGTTCTTTTGTGATTTCAGTTTTACCCATTTAAATTAATTAATTAGGTTGCTAAATTAATTAATTAAATATCCTAGGGTTATTACTAAAGTATACATAAGTTTTTAGGACCATAACCAACGTTTTGGACATTCCTAGGTTAGGTACTAGGTTGTCTCTTTAATTAGTACTAGGTTAGTGTCAACCCGGTTTAGTCCTAGGTTTTCGGGAGCACTAGTGGGTCCATTTCGGTTAGTCCTAGGTCATATACCTAGTTAGTATAGTTAGTTAGGATCTAGAGTTTGTTAGGAAGTTATGCCGCACATTGAGGGACCCGTTCGCACATGCTGTCCCTTAACTACCCTAACCGAATTCGATTGGGTGGTCCCCCTTCCTTTTGACGATACCCATTGCTTTGCACATGTGCGTGCAAATGGGTTTGTTGTACGTTCCTAACTAACTATTCTTTATGTCTTATTTGGGATATTTACTTATTGTCCCAAGGACCCTCACCATGTCCTTGGGCAGTGCCTAATTTACATGATAATTTAAAATGATCATGTGTTATGGTACTAGGCTTCGACACTTGGATGTGTAGAACCTATTGTGTTAGTATTACAAAACATGATTTTTAGCTTAGTGTCTTCCTTGCAGGTACGGTTCTTAAACAAGCTCATTAATGTTAAAAAATTGGCTAACACCCCTTTAAGATAATATTTTGCTTATTTGGGTATTATATAGTAATGCGTAGCACCTATTATGTTAGTATTACGAAACAAGATTTTTACCTTAGGGTCTTCCTTGCAAATACGTTTCTTACACAAGCTCAATAATGTTATAAAATTTGCTAACACCCACTTAAGCCAATATTTTCTAATACGCCCAATATTTTGCTTATTTGGGTATTATACAGAAATTGGCTAACACCCCTTAGCCAATTTTTCTATACCATGCCCAATATTTCTAAATATTAGGCATTAGGATACTTATTAAATCAATGTGATTATATATGAAGGATATTGTTATTTTAATTACTTGTGCATATATAGAAATTGGCTAACACCCCTTAGACAATATTCTATAATACGCCCATATTTCTCAATATTGGGCATTGGGATTACTATATACCCCAAAATGCATTCTAACGGACTTACTTGGCTCTTCATTAGACATATGATTTTCTGAAATGTTGCATTATCACCCTCTTAGGAACATTCGTCCCTGAATGAAACTTACACATTACTTAAACAAAGAGGGTAACTTTTGAAGGTTACTTTAACATACTTAACATTTCTCTTTGTGAATATCTGATTCACACTTAGTTTGATGATGCATATCATTGAAGCTTATCTGGAGCTTTATATTTGAGATTGAGGAACTTCCTTCGCAATCACACTTAACATAATGCACCTCACAAATCATGCTTTACAGAAAAAAAAATTTCTATGCTACACCAAAAACACATGAAATGCAAACATAACTTCGTTTTAACTGACATGGTGGTATTATAAGACATACTATTAGTGGCCTACCACACCTAATTGACCTAAAGCACTTAAACTTACATTTTTCTTAACACAAAACATACTTTGGAAGGGATATATAACCTTAAGAATTGAACAAATGAGGGTAACAAGATCTCATATAGGCCTCGGCCTCCCTTCTTGCCCCATCAATAGGGTGTTCCTCCATAAACCTTCACGGTGAGAACCTCCGTGTTATTCATTCGCTTCACTTGAAGATATAAATTGCAATAGGAACCTCTTAATAAAAAGGATTGCCATCTACTCTAACCCTTCGACGAGGTAGGATGAACGTTTGATCGCCTAAATACTTCTCTAGCATTGAAACGTGAAACACATGATGGATCGAAGCTAAGTCTTATGGTAACATCAGTTCATTGTAAACATTCCTACTCGCTGTAGGATCTCGTAATGACCTATAAGTTCCTTTTCATACCTAATCTCGTCACCCTTTAATAGGTGATATCTTCAAGTAGACTTGATTACCTCAAACTCAAGGTCTCTCTTTCTGTTATAAGCTTAGGATTTTTGAATATTGTAAGCAGTAGAAAATCAATCCAAACTCCCCAAAGAGTCAATAGCACATGCTCTCAACATGTCCTTAAGGGTCTGAATTGTATGTTCATCTTGTACTGTCTACAAATGAAAAGCAGTGAAAAGCTCACCTCTGTACCCAAACTTTTTGGATCAACATTAATACTTTAATCCGTCAAACATGACCAAGAAAGGTCACTGATCTCAACCAGGATTTACAGTTGCTTAACTATGCATACAATTGATGTTCTGTGATTACTTGCAATGTCATTCTTAAGTGTACCTCATTCTCTTTTCTAGACTTAGAATATATGTGAATGTCATCTATAAAATCTATGACAAATAAATTAAGGTACTCGGGAGGACTATTTGTAAGGTCCATATTATGTATGAAAAGTTGTCTTAGGGACGTCTTCTCATCTCATCTAAGGTGATGGTTACCTGAGGAAGGTCTATCTTGAAAAAGAAACTTG